>PVKS010014801.1:0-47528 GCA_004027875.1 Aplodontia rufa
TCCAACACTTCAACATTTAGGAGTAGGCAAAGACTTTCTCAACAGGTCTCCAAAAGTGAAGGAAGTAAAGTCAAAAATCAGTGAATGGGATGTCATAAAGCTAAAAAGCTTTTGTACTGCCAAGGAAACAATCAAAAGAATCAAGAGGTTTCCTACAGAAATGGAGAGTATCATGGACTATGATTCCTCAGACAAGGGTTTCATATTCAGAATCTATAAAATACTCAAAAATGTCAGCTACAAAAACACCAACAGCCCAATTGATAAATGGGCGAAAGAGCTAAACAGAGACTTCTCACCAGAGGACATTGATCAAGCCAATGAATACATGAGAAAGTGCTCTAAATCATTAGTAATCAGAGAAATGCAAATGAAAACCACATTAAGGTATCACCTTACACAGTCAGAATGGCAAAGATGAAGAAAATAAACAACAATAGATGCTGGAGGGGCTGTGGAGAAATAGGCACACTAACACACTGTTGGTGGAGCTGCAGACTGGTACAGCCCCTCTGGAAAGCAGTATGGAGAATCCTTAAAAAGCTAGGGATGACTCCACCATACGACCCTACTTTTCCACTCCTGGGTATCTTTCCAGGGGACTTAGAATCAGCACATTACAGTGACACAGCAATATCAATGTTCATAGCAGCACAATTTGCTATTGCTAGGTTATGGAAACAACCCCGGTGTCCCTCACAGGAAGAATGGATCCAAAAACTATGGTACATTTATACCATGGAATATTACACAGCAATCAGAAACAATGACATTGCAGCCTTCAAGGGTAAATGGATGGTTATGGAAGAGATCATGATGAGTAAAATCAGCTTAACCCAGAGATCTAAGGGTCGATTATCTCCACTCATCTGTGGAGGTGGGGACTAGACCCTGGACAATGAGAAAGTTGGTCTAGTAGCATGAGTTAAATCCAGATAGGATGTAATGCTTTACAATCTAATACTTTTTTAGAGTTATAATGGGAAGGGGAAGGGAGGGATAAGGGAGGGTAATTGGGGGGGCACTCCTGGGGATAATTGCAATATCCAGAATATATACACAATTTATACACATTTTATATTATTTTGTTAAAATCTTGTAAGGTTGTTCAAAAATAAAAAATTAAAAAAAAAATACCATTTGGCCCTTGAGTCTCTGAGATTGGGATATTTCACTTAGCATAATTCTTTCCATCTCCATCCATTTGATATCAAAAGCCATAATATCGTCTTCTCTAATGGCTGAGTACTATTCCATTGTATATATGCAACAAAGATTCTGTATCCACTCATTGATTGAGAGGCATCTGAGTTGGTTCCATAATCTAGCTATAGTAAATTGAGCTGCTATAAACATTGATGATGCCACATCACTATAATATGCTGATTCTAACTCTTGGGAAAATACCCAGGAGTGGGATAGCTGGGTCATAAGGTGGTTCCATCCATAAATTTTTGAGGATTCTCCACACTGCTTTCCATAGAGGCTGAACCAGTTTACAGTCCCACCAGCAGTGTAACAGTGTTCCCCTTTTCCCACAGCCCCTCCAGCATCTGTTGTTGTTAGAGTGGCAAAAATGAAAAATTCTAACAGGAGTGAGGTGGTATCTCATTGAAGTTTTGATTTCATTTCCTTTATAGCTAATGATGTAGAGAAATTTCTCACATATTTATGGGCTTTCTGGACTTCCACTGGTATGAAGATTCTTTTAAGATCTGTAGCCCATTGTATTGATTGGATTGTTTGTGATTTTGGTGTTTAGTTTCTTTAGTTCTTTATATATTCTGGATATTAGCCCTCCGTCTGAGGTGTAGCAGGCAAAGGTTTTCTCCCATTCTGTAGGTTCTCTTTTGATGTTCTTGATTAGATCTTTAGCTATGCAAAAACAATTTAGTTTAATTGCATCCCATTCATTTATTTTTGACTTTACTGCTTGAACCATGGGAGTTTTGTTAAGGAAGTAGCTGCTGACACCTATGTCCTGTAGTGTTGACCCTATTTATTTTTCTAGTAAGTTTAAGGTTGTTGGCTCAATATCCAGATCTTGGACCCATTTTGATTTAATTTTTGTGCAGGGTGAAAATGAGGATCCAGCTTCAGTTGTCTACACATGGCTGTCCAATTGGACCAACACCATTTGGTGAACAAACTATCTTCCTTCCACACTATGCTTTTGTCCCCTTTATCAAATATCAAATAGTTAAAGATATGGGGGTTTGTCTCAGGATCTTCTATTCTGTTCCACTGATCTTCAATTCTGTTTTGATACCAATACCATGCTGTTTTTGCTACTATGGCTCTGTAGTATAAGTTCAGGTCAGGAATTGAGATATCCCCTACTTCTTCCTTTCAATAGAGTAATGTTTTGGCTAGTCTGGATCTCCTGTTTCCATATGAACTTGAAAATTGCTTTTTCTATATCTGTGAAGAATGCCATTGGTATCTTGATGGGGATTGCATTAAATCTATATAGGGCTTTGGGTAGAATGGCCATTTTTTATTATATTGATTCTGCCTAACCATGAGCATGGAATGTTTTTCCATCTACTCAGGTCTTCTGTAATTTCTTTTTTTTTTAGTATTTGATAGTTTTCTTTGTAGAGGTCCTTAATATCCTTTGTGAGGTTAATGCCCAAGGATTTCATTTTTTTGAGGAGATGGTGATTGGGAGAGATTTCCTGATTTCTTCTGAGCATTTGTTGCTGGAGTAAAGGAACACTAGTGACTTATTGGAATTGATCTTGTAGCTAGCTACTTTGCTAAAATTGCCTATAAGCTCTAGGAGTTTTCTAGCCGATGTTATTGGGTCTTCTAGTTATAGAATAATGTCATCAGCAAATAGAGATAACTTAACTTCCTCTTTTCCTATATGAATACCTTTAATTTCCTTGTCTTGCATGATAGCTCTGGCAAGGGTTTCCAGGACTATATTGAACAAGAGTGGGGATAGTGGACAGCCTTGTCTAGTATCTGAATTCAGTGGAAATGTTTTCAGTTTTTCTAAATTGAGGATAATATTGGCTATGGGTCTGTTGTAAATGAATCTGACGTAGTTAAAGTATCTTCCTTTGATCCCTATCCTTTCTAAAGTTTTGAGCATAAAGTGCTGTTGAATATTATCAAATACCTTCTCTGTGTCAATTTAGGTGATTATATGATTTTTGTTTTTAATTCTGTTTATGTGGTGAGTTACATTTATTGATTTGCATATGTTGAACCAGGCTTGTTTTCATGAAATGAAGCCCACTTGATCATAATGTATTATCTTCTTAATGTGCTTTTGTATTTGATTAGCTAAAATTTTATTAAGTATTTTTGCATCAATGTTCATCAGGGGTATTGGTCTCTAGTTTTCTTTCCTTGACATGTCTTTGTTGGGTTTTGGAATCAGTGTATTATTTGCTTCATAAAGTGTTTGGGAGTGATCCCACTCTATCAATTTCCTGGAAGAGCTTGTAGAGGATCGGTGATAGTTCTTCTATGAAGGCTTGGTAGAATTCTGCCCTATAACCATCCGGACCTGGACTTTTCTTTTTTGGGAAAACTTTGACTGCTGCTTCAATTTTGCTGTGATAGTTTGGTTTAGATTTTCAATGTTCTCCTGTGTTAAAGAGGGGATATCATGTGTGTCCCAGAACCTACCCATGTCCTCCAGGTTATCAAACTTGGCAGAGTATAAATTTTCAGAATAGGTTCTGATAATCTTCTGGATCTTGGAGGAGTCTGTGGTGATATCTCCATATTCATCTTTAATTTTGTTGATTTGATTCATTTTTCTCTTCCTTTTGGTGATGTTGGCAAGGGGTCTATCGAATTTATTTTTTCAAAGAAATAACTTAGTTTTATTAATAGTTTGTGTTTTCTTGTTCTCAATTTCATTGACTTCAGGTCTGCTTTTGGTAATTTCATGTCTTCTGTTAGCTTTGGGGTTGCACTGCTCCTCCTTTTGTAGTCGTTTGAGTTGAAGCATAAAGCTATTTATCTGGTCTCTTTCTAGATTTTTGATGTATGTACTCAGTGCTATAAATTTACCTTATAAGAATGCCTTCATACTGTCCCAGAGGATTTGGTTTGTTGTTTCCTCATTCTCATTCAATTCCAAGAACTTCCTAATTTCTGCTCTAATTTCCTCTTTTACCCATCCTTCATTTAAGTGGTAAGTGTTCAATTCCAAGTATTTGAGTAGTTTGTTGTTTCTCTTGTTGTTGATTGCTAAGATGATAGCATTATGATTTGACAGAATACATGGGATTATATCCACTTTTTTATATTTGTTAAGATTATCCAGGTGAACTAGGTGTGGTCTATTTTAGAGATGGCTCCATAAGCCACTGAGAAGAAGGTAAATTGAACTGTCTTAGGATGGAATATTCTGTAGAAGTCTGTTAAGCCTGATTGATTAATAGAGTAGTTCAGATTGGAGATGTCTTTATTCATTTTGTGTTTTGATGATGTCTAGAGTTGATAGTGGTGTGCTGAATTACCCCAGAATTATTGTGTTGAGATAGATGAGGGCATTAATGTCTTTAAGTATTTTTTCTATATATTTGGGGGGGTTACATTGGGGGCATAAAAGTTAATTATTGTTATATCTTCTTGATGGACGGTCCCTTTTAGTATGATAAAGTGAACCTCTGTGTACTTTCTGACTAGTTTCAGTTGGAAGTTGATTTTATCTGAAAATAGAATCGCCACACCAGATTGTTTTTTTGGGCCACAGGCCTGGTAAAATTTTGCCATCCTTTCACTTTAAGCCTGTGTCTATTTTTTAGTGTCAAATGTGTCTCTTGCAGAAACATATTGTTGGATTTTGTTTTTTGATCCAGTGGGCCAGTCTGTCTTTTAATTGGGGCATTGAGATCATTCACTTTCAAAGTTAGAATAGATATGGGAGGCTGAGTCTCTGACTTTGTATCAGTTACAGAGTTTTGAGTCATCTTGGAAGTCAGTTTGTGTATAATGTGATTATTGACTTGCCCTTTTTTAAGGATTTTGGATATTATTGGCATTTTCTTCTGAATGGAGAATATCTTTGATAATGTTCTGTAGTGTAGGATTTGTGTTCATGTATCTTGCTAGTTTATCATTGAAGTATTTAATTTCCACATCACATTTGAAGTTGAGTTTTGTAGAGCATATTATCTTTGGGTGTAAGTTGTTATTTTTGAAGACTTGAAAGATATTATTCCAAACTCTTCTGGCCTTTATTTTTGATCTGAAAAATCTATATTGATCCAAATTGGTTTGCCTCTGAATGTGATTTGGTGCTTTTCTCTAGCAGCTTTTAGGATTCTCTCTTTAATTTCTCTGTTATTCATTTTGTATATGATATGTCTTTGTGAGTTTCTTAATTGATTATGTCTATTTGGTGTTCTATAAGCATCTTGGATGTGATATTACAGATTAATAGTAAAATGAGGGAAGTTCTCACTTATGGTTTCACTTAAAAAGTTCTTGAAGCCTCTTGTTTTCTGTTTGGAGTTTTCCTCCAAGCCTATGATTATCAGATTATTATGCCTCATCTCATCAAATATTACTTGGAAGTTCTGATTATGTAATATAAGCTGTTTTTCTTGTTTAACTTCTTTGAATTCTACATTGTTTAGCCTATCCTCTTTGTCCAATGCTCATTCTTCAAGAGCTGAAGTTCTATTTTCTGTGGAGTCTACTCTGGTGTTGGTATCTTCCAGTGAAGATTTGAATTGGTTCACCATGTTTTTCAATCCTGATAGCTGTTACATCTCTTTTCAGAATGTCTGTTTCTTTGTATAGCTGATCTTTCATCTCATGGAATTTTTCCCTTATTTCCCTGTAGAAGTTTTCTCTCATCTCTTGAAATTGTTCTCTGATCTCTTTACTTATTTCATCTCTCAACTCTTTGATTGCATTACTAATCATACTGCTGATAAAATGTATTTGGTTTTCTTAGGGTCCTGGCTATGGGTCCTTGGTTGGAGAGCAGTGAGGTTGAGGAGGAGAGTTATTTCCCCTTTTCCTCATTTTCTGATCCTGAGAGCATGTCTTGTACTTCAAGTTGCTCTTGGAGGAGTAATTAGAGCTTCTTTTGGCTTTGCTTAGTTGTGATGGGTTTCTTTGAGAGAGCTCTTACAATATATTATGATAGCAAGCCAGTACCCCTTTTGAGGCATGTCTATTTCTTCAGATATAGGGTCTCTCTGAAAATGGGGAGAAGGAATGACTATGAAGTCAAGGAGGTGAATTGGGGAGGTATGAAATTACATGTGCCTTAGAGTAAAGAGGAACAAGGGATTAGGGGGTAGTAGGTTATTCTATTAGGACTAAAGAAAACATAGAAATGGGATGGGGGAAGGGTAAAGACTTTGGGTGAAGATGAGAGAAAAATGCTTATATTTAGGGATTACCAGAGTACAGGGGAGAAAGAGGTTCATATGGGGCGTGGTTATCTTCACTCACCGAGGCTGAGGCTATTTTAGTATCATGAAATGTTATCCAGATTGGAACCCAATGTTATAGGGATAGCAGTAGGGTTCATGAAGACATAGAGAAAGTAGGGGACAATTACCAATGCATACACTCTGTTAAATACTTACATCCATCAACACCAAATTCAGTATTAATCATAAAGCAAGAAAGGAAAAAAAACACAGTAATGTTAAAAATTTTTAAATATTATATTTCAGCTGGATTCCTGTTTTGTTTTTTTTTTTAAGAGAGAAGGATAGTGAGAGAGAGAGACAGAGAGAATCAATTTTTATTGAGTTTTTTTACATGGCTTTCATTGCTCTGACACTTAGTTGTGTACGTGGATGCTGGGATTTGAACCCGTGTCCTTGCGCATGCCAGGCAAGCGCCGCAACCGCCAAGCCACCGCTCCAGCCCCCCTGGTTTTTTTTTTAAAGAGTAGAAAAAAACCAAAAGGTAAACAAAAAACAAAAATTAGTAAAATTCTGAGTTTTTCTGCCCCCCAGGTCAGTGAGTATGTACCATGGGGGGATGTGTTCAAATCTGTCATCTAGCTAGGGATTCTTCACAGTTGAGCTTGTTGGGGGAGAAGCAGATTGGTTAAGTCAGGTGACCTGGTTATCCTTAGAGGATCTCCTCAAAACTTTCTGTTGCAAAGGGGTATTCAGCTCCCCCTGGGCTGTAATCCTGAGATGATTGCTTTCTGCCTATCCACACTGTAGAATTTCCTGGGCCTGTCGTTCAGAAGTTGTAGACAATCTAGTTGATTCTAGTGTAGATGTGTGGATCTCTGACTGATCTAAGGAGAGTGGCCAGCCTGAAACTCGCTTCCTCAGGATCCCTGGTGACCCACTCTATGTGTCTTGTGATCTTCAGAAGTCCCAAGAGCTGCTTTGTGGGGTTGACTGAAACCCTCAAAAGATGTTCCAGATTGTGCCAGTGCTTTTGTGGTTCTCAGTTGCAAGCACTAGGGGGTGCCCACTTGAAGAGGTCAAGGCCTATGTAGCCTTGGCTTTGCAAGGGGCTCAGATGCTAAGGGGAAGCCCACGCTGCCCCATATATTCAAAGCTTCTTGAGGCAGATATCAAACAGAGGCTGAAGCAGGTGATCCCCTTGAGAATGCTGTGCCTTATTGCAGCAAGCTCTGTTCACCGGCTCCTCCTATTTAGGCATGTAGAGGGGCAGACAGAAGTTCACCAATCAAGAGGTTTGTGAGCTGGAGAGGGGATTCGCAGTTCCATACAGCCTTCAGGGCAGATGGCCATTTGGGGGGGCGGTAACTTCTCTTTCTGATCATGGGGACTGAGGCCCTCAGTCACTGCTGAGTGACCCACCCTGCTCTCTCAGGCTGGTGCGAGCACTTATGTTAAAGGACTTTAAAATCGTCTCTTGTAACCCATGGGCATGGGTAGAGAATTACTGTCCGCCATGATTGAGTTAAAATCTTGTGTCTAAACCTCTCCTTCCCCAGCCCTGCAGGCAGTGACCGGAGGTGGAGAGGGAACTCCCAGCACCACACAGTCCCTTTGGGAAATGGCCCAATGGTGATAGAGTCTGGTTTTCTGACTTTGGTGGAGGTGCCAAGACCTTTTTTGCTGGGAAACGTCATAATGGTGGGCCGGATGCTGGGCTCTAGCAAACAGCTGTAATTTCACAGATGTGTTTAATTAATTCCCAAAGGTTTATACAACATCATGTAAATCAAGAGCAGACAGATCAGGAAGTTTGCAGCCGGCTGGGTTAGGGTACTTGGTTAGGAAATTTGCAACAAATTCCTCCCCTCTGGAGTAACTCCCCTCCCCCCGGGTGTGGATCAGGTTGCCGTGGGCTCCACTAAGACCTCTTTTATATTTGTTAATGGATCATGTTATTCCTTTGGTATTAAAAAATTAGCAGGGGATAATGTTCCTCCACACTGGGAGATTTGTCCTGCCCTGAGAATCCGAGTGCTCTCCTGTAGCTTGAGGTGATTCTCAGGAGCATCTTGGAGTCACTGTAGGTGGGGTGGATGCCATCTTCCAAATGACATTGGAATCTTGATGGTGATTGCATTGAATTTGTATAACACTTTTGGAAAAAATATCCATTTTAATTATGTTAATTCTGCCTAAATAAGAACATGGAATATCTTTTCATCTTTACAAGTCGTCTTTAATTTGTCTTGAATGATTGATAATATTCATTGTAGTGATCTTTTACTTTGCTTGTTAGATTAATCCCCAAATGTTTAATTATTTTTTAAATAATTGTACATATGTAAGACCAATTTCCTGATTTCTTCTTCTGTCTTATTATAGATAGCCTATATGTAAACTCTTGATTTATGGATGTTGATCATGTAGTTTGGCACTTTGCTAAATCTGTTTATAAACTCAAGCAGTTCTGTGGTAGAGATTTTTGGATCTTCCAGATATAAGATCATGTCATCAGCAAAAAGGGATGGATTGACTTCCTATCTTCTTATTTTTATGCCTTTGATTTCCTTCTCTTCCCTTATTACTCCAGCTAGTATTTCAAGGTCTATATTGAATAAAGGTGGTAAGAGTGGTCAATCTTATCTTATTCCAAGTTTAATGTAAATGCCTGCAGCTTTTTTCTATTTAGTATTATAGTAGACAGGGTTTGTCATATATAGCCTTTACAATATAAAGATAAGATCCTTTCATCCAAATTTTCCCTAGATTTTTTAGCAAAAATGGGTGATGGATTTTATTGATGGCCTTTTCTGCATCACATGAGATGATCCCATGGTTTTTGTCTTTAATTCTAAATGATGAATCATATTTATTGATTTGTATATGTTGAACCAGAATTTCATTTCTGTAATGAAGACCACTTAATCATGATGAATTATCATCTTGATGTGCATTTTAATGGAGTTTAATAGAACTTTATTAAGGATTTTTTTTGTTGATATTCATCAAGGATATTGGCCTATACTTTTCTTTTCTTTTTTTTTTTTTTAATGTGTCTTTGTTGGGTTTTGGTATCAGAGTATGCCTGCCTCATAAAAATAGTTTTGGACAGTCCTCTCTTTTTCAATTTCTTGGAATAGCTTGATAAGGAAAGGTGTTAGATCCTCCTCAGAGGTGTGGTAAAACACAGTGGAATTCATCAGATCCTGAGCACTTTTTTCTTTGGAAGGGTTTTAATTACTATATTGATTTCAGTGCCTGTTATTGGGCTGTTTAGGCTTTCAATATCATCCTTTCTTAATTTGTAATATTGTATATGTCCAGAAACTTGTCCATGTGTTCCAAACAATTGAAAATAGAGTAATATAGTTTTTCAGGATAGGTTCTCACAGTCCATTGGATTTTCATGGTGTCAGTGTTGATTGCTCACATTTTATTGGTGTTTTTATTGATTTTTTTTTTCATTTATTTCCTTCTTTTAGTGACCTGGCTAGGGATCTGTCAATTGCGTTTTATTTTGCAAAGAACCAGCTCTTTGTTTCATTGATTCTTTTTGGTTTTTGTTCTCAATTTCTTTGATTTCTGCTCTGATTCTGATTATTTCCTGCCTGATGCTGACTTTGGAGTTAGATTATTCTTTTGTAGGAATTTCAGGAGGAGTATAAGCTTATTTATTCATGATCTCTCCTGTTTTTCAATGTAGGTGCTCAGTGCTATGAATTTTCCTCTTAAGAATGCTTTCATGCTTTCCCAGATGTTTCTATGTTGTGTCTTCATTCTCATTCTCATGTAAGAATTTCTTGATTTCTGCTCTCATATCTTATTTGATCCATTTTCACTTAATATGGAATTACTCAATCTCCATTTATATGTGTGTTTTCTGTTATGATTTTTGCTGTTAATTGCTAGAGCCATGGCATCATGGTCTTATAGGATACATTGAATCATATCTACTTTTTTTATATTTGCTGAGATTTCCTTTGTGATGTACAAAATGATCTATTTTGGAGAAGGAAACACACACTGTTAAGAAGGTAAACTTGGCCAACTTTGGTGAAACATTTTATTGATATCTGTTAAATCCTTTTGATCTATGGAGTTATTTCAGCTGGAGATCTCTCCCTCTCTGTCTTTTTTCTTTGATGATCTCTCTATTGGTGATAGTGGAGTATTAAAGTCTCCCAGTAGTATCATGTTGGAGTCTATAAGTGGTTTTATATCCTGGAATATTTTTTCCTTATACTTGGAGGAACTGATGTTTGGAGCATAGAAATTTACTATGGTTAAATCTCCTTGATGTAGTATGCCCTTAACTGGATGTTGTGGCTGTCTGTATCTCTCCTATTAGCTTATGGTTGAAATCTATTTGTCAGATATAAGGATTGTGACACCAGCTTGCTTTCTTGAGCCATAAGCCTGGTACATATTTTTCCATCTTTTCACCCTCAATCTGTGGATATCTTTGGATGTAAAATGAATCTCCTGTAAGCAGCATATTGTTTTTTTAATCTTATCTTCTAGTCTGCATCTTTTAATTGTGTGTTTATGCCATTCACATTCAATGTTAAGATACTTATTTGTGGTTCATATTCTCTTAGTGAGTTCTATGCTTTCTTGGTTATCCTTTGATAGCATGCACTTCTATTGAATTTGCTTTGTTCAAGGTTTTCATTTGCTTGTTCTATCTGCAGTTTATCCCTGAGAATTTTTCGTAACACTGGTTTTCTGTTCATGAGTTCTGAAAATTTGTTCTTCGCATGGAATGTTCTTGTTCCCCTTCAAAGTTGAAACTGAGTTTTTCTGGTCATAATATTCTAGGTTGCAGGTTTTGGTCATTCAAGGATTTAAATATATCCTGGGGTTTTCTTGCTTCTGGGGTTTCAGTTGAAAAGTAGGTGGTGATATTAACTGGTTGCCTCTGAATGTGATTTGGCATTTCCCTCTTATAGCTTTAATATTCTTTCTTTGATTTCTCTGTCATACATTTTGAATATATTTCTCAGTGAGCTTCTCATTTAAGTAGACCTACTGTGTGTCCTAATTGCTTTCTGGATGAGCAAATCTGACTCTATTCTAATATGGGAAAAATTAACAATTTCATGGAGAATATTTATGACATTCATTTGAGTTGTTATATCTACTTCTATCCAAATTACTCTTTGATTGTTTCTTCTGATTTTGTCCCAGACACTTTTAAACTACTGCTCATGCTCTGTGAGATTTTTTTTCTTTTTTCTTTTTTTTTATCTGTGCACTCTAGCTTACTCAGTCTATCCTCGTTATTGGAAATTCTTCAAGAGTTGAGGTTCTCTTTTCTGTAGAAGTTTGTCTAATATTAAATTATTCAATCATTCTTCTGATGTGATTGAAGATTTTAGCTCTGTTACTTCGTTTTTCAGTATGTCTATTTCTTTGATAATTTGAGTTTTCTTACTTAGTCCCTTCATTAAATCTTCTTTTAGTTCATTGTTCCTTGTAGTAATCAGATCATTCGTAATTTTTCTAGGTTTTTATCCTGCTCCCTGTCTGTGTGTTCTTTGGTTGGGAAGTGTGAGTTTGAGGTGAGTATTTTTTAATTTAATTTCTCATTTTTTATGAGCTTTTTCTGAATTTTTGAATTGAGGTTCCATGTGGGAATGCAAGGCTGTTCTCCAGGTGCTTTTTCTTTGCAGGTTGAAGGGTCAGGTCCAACACCACCTGTCTGAGCACAAAGCTGCTTTCGCCTGGAGTCTTATTTTGCTGTACCTTTTGGATCTAGGTTCCAGGTCATTGATCTTAAAACTTTTGGGGGGATGGGGTTATCCAGTGTATTATAGACACACAGCAGTGGGCTGTGACTCTGGGTGCTGGGGTCTCAGCAGCACTGGGAGGGCCTGGTTGTATTCTGTGAGGGGACCTGGGATCATTGGTAATAAGGATAGACCCAAATATCTGGACCTGGTGAGTATGTGCTGTGGTTATGAAGCTCTCTCTATGGGTCCTTGGAATCAATATCCTGAGTAAAACTGCTGGCACAGGACCAGAGTAATGGGGGCCTGTGTGGCCTTGGGTCTGGCTCAGTAACTTCATTTCACAGGTTGTCTCTTCCATGCAGGCGTCCTCCAGGTTATGTGTCCTGGGTTTGACTGTATGCCTGGGGAAGACTAGTGACCTTTGTGGCCTGGGGACCAGTTTTGTGAGTCAATTCCTCCAGACAGGGTTTCTCAAGGGTGGGAGTCTTGCGCATGCCTACTGAACTGGAATCAGAGGCATGGGGGACCATACATTCCACACATCATTTAAGCTAGACCTGAATATGAGAAAGAATTTTCTCTTCTAGAGAGATTTGTCATAATTCCTTAGCACTTCAGCTCCAAATTCTTTAAAGAATTTGAAGTGCAAATGATGCTGAACCTAACCCTAAAAAATAAAATGTTGTAACATAATTTATGAAAATTTGCATAATAAAATGCAATTAATTTCATGGAGTAATTTATCTTTTAAAAATCTCTGTGGCTTTTAAGATGTGACCATAGAT
Organism: Aplodontia rufa; assembly: GCA_004027875.1. Taxonomy (NCBI): domain Eukaryota; kingdom Metazoa; phylum Chordata; class Mammalia; order Rodentia; family Aplodontiidae; genus Aplodontia; species Aplodontia rufa. The sequence goes on from PVKS010014801.1 coordinate 12,877, forward strand.
AATTAAGGTTTTATTTATAAATCTTAAAGGAGAAAACTGCTGTCCATGCACGCTTGGTCAACAGTCAGTGCAGTCTCTGAAGACAGTTGTAGTCAAGGGTGCAAGACTCATGTCCCAGTCATTCTCTCAAAAACACTTATTTTATGCCTTCATTGAAGGTCTTCTTCAGAACCTTTTGCTGAGGCCTCCTTATCAGAAAAGAAGGAAAATAACTAGAAGAATCGTTTCTATTTTCTGACGCATTGCTCAGTACATTGATGCTCCTAGTCTTTCCTTCTGACCCTTACTACTGAACCCAGAGTTCTTGAAATTGGGGCGTCTCCTTGGGAGGATTCCTCCCCTGAAAGATGATGCTCAGGTCTATTCTGATCCACTGACCCTTCACTATAATGCTAATCCATTGGGGAGAATGGAACAGTGGAGAATTGGCATTTTTTCTGGATTTAGCCTCTCTCTCTTACATCATGTTTAACTATTTAAAAAAAGAGAGAAAAGAGAAAGAGGGACAGTGAGAGAGAGAAACAGAAAATCAAATTTATTTAGTTTTTCATGTAGCTTTTGTTGCTCTGACACTTTGTTGAATACATGCTCTTAGTGTGTGAATCTGCATCCTTGCCCATGCCAGGCAAGGGTTGTAACTGCTGAGCCACCACTCCACCCCATGATTAACTCTTTAGTTTGGACTTGTTGCTATTATCAAACCCTCAACACCTGAATGCTCAGCTCTCTCGATCGATCTGCATTAAAACCCTTCTCAAAAGTAGTGGGATAGTATTTATAGTAAACATTTGTATTTTGAATATAAAAACATTCACTGAAATATAAAAGTTTTGTAGAACTATTTATTTGAAAGAACTTATTTAGATTAATCTCGCTCCTGTGAAGGTCTAAATGAATCTGCAAATTTATTATAAACAATTAGATTGCAAAGCTATAAAAATTAGTTTACAATGTTTTTTAATCTTAACATATATCCTTAATCTATTTACAGAGAACCATGGATATTATCAGAAAAATACAATGTTTCAAATCATATATTTACCATAAATGTTTAATAAGAAAATTACAAAATGCAGAAAAATCTAATGGGGTTAGCATCCTACAATCCTATCATTCAGATAAATGCTATCTCTTTGTTAAGTGTGTGTTTAGTCATATTTTACTAACGGCTTTTTATACTGGACTATATTTGAATCAGACTACACCAGTGTGTCCATTATGTGAAACCACATATTTACATTGCAAAAAATATCCCATCAGAAAGACTCAACATAAAGTATTTAGTAATTCCACTTTTAAAATATTCAAATCTTTTTATATTATAAAAACATTACATAATTTTAATTGAAAATCCCTTTGTGATTAACAGAATATATTTCAAAAAATAAAAATATTTCTTCAAATATTATAACCACTTTAATTTGATACATAATTACAAAATTTCTTTCCAAGTAATTTTAACATTCATAGTTATCAGGAAAGCATGAAAATTTTCAACAACTTTTCCAGAGTATTTTTACCTCAGTAGCAATTTTATTTCAGTTTCCCTAATTTCATAGTTTTTCTAGAAATAAGTAAATTCATTATAATTTTTACATAAAATTATTTTATGATCAATAAACCATATGCCATTTGTGGAACTCCTAGGCTTACAGAAACTAATAGTGCATTTGTCTCATTTTGATTTTTTTTTTATTTTGCACCAGAAATGCACATTCAATTTTCTGCTAATATGTGCTCAGATTTATGAAAAGACATTTCAATTTTAAAATGGCCCCCCCAAAGCTCTTTCTTTTAGTGTAGTTTTGAGTAAGTTGTTAAATTGCATTTCTGGAAGATTACCATACCTATCTAAGAAATCTGATGGTAGACTTAGTTTCTTCTCCTCCTTTCTAATTTATATTAGTTAATCAACCAAATTCTATACCTTATTTATAACTATTTTATTTACAGTTTCTTCCCATGTTCATGACATTTGTCTTAAAATATTCTTTTATAATTTCCTGCTTGGATAACCCTGCCTAACATAATTTATGAAGAAGCTATAGTAGACCTTTATTAAAAGTGAATTGATTTTATTAAATAAATCAATAAAATCTTGCATCTGTTCTTTCTTTCAATAAAATAAAGGAGTATCATGGCAATCCTTTATTTACAAAATACATTAATTGTCTTCCAGTGGCATCTGTACACAACCTACCTTTAGCAAGACTTTTATAGTCCATTATTTTATCATAAATTCCTCCAGGCCATTTATGCATTAAAGGGGAGTGTACAGGAATAATACAGTTCTTATTCCTGTGCACTTCCCCTAATGCATAAATGATTTAAGATTTTGCTATTTATTCTCTACCCTGTCCTTCTATATCTTACTTTCAGGGAGCAAATATTAAACTACCTATAGAATGGTGATAATCCTAGAATTCATTACACTGACAATGCCATATCTACTAAATTATATTATTTCCAAGAGCACTTTTAAAACACATAATTGTAATACCTAATTGGTTCCCATATTCATTAATGAGGTACATACTCTCTTTGATAAAAATTATCTTCTATTTTTATAATCATGAATCTGTTTTTAGAATTTTTGAAATACATAAATGGGAGTAAAAGTCACATGGGAAAGAACATGAATTTCATTCCTTTCTTAACTGCTTTAAGTAGGTATACTATCTTTGAACCTATGATAAAGTTTAGTAGTTCTAGTGATTAAAACATAACATTTTTAATGTCTAAAATAGCCTGAATGTCATTGAAATCCTCAGGATCAATGAAAATAAAGGTAAGATGCAGTTGTTTTGAAAAATTGAATCTTCTCTAACAATTTCTGTACTATTGCCAATACTGTCATTGATTTCTTATAACAAGGAAGCATAATCAATTCTAAGAACTTTAATATACATGGAGTACTACTTTCCTACGTTTTATGGTTTGAATGTTAGGTGTCCTTCCGTGACCCTAGGGACATGCAGAATCATGGATGCTGCTTTTAGTTTTTTGTCTAGGTTTACTGAAACACATGAATAGAAAGCAAAGAAAAAAGATTTTAAAAATATGCAATTTGACCAAAAAATTTTCCTATAAAATTTGGATCAAGGAAGGTATGATTATTCAGATTGTAGCCATTAAAGAGAAGTTAAGTATTTTGCTCAGACAATGAGAAAGATGCCTTGAGAGCATCCCATGAATCAGCAAGACCACACCCATTGTGAGATCAAGGATTTAAGAGTAAAATTTTGGGGACACACTGCTCACACCTACAAAACTGTTTCCCTAGGATAAGCTTCACCATGCACAACCACACAAGCTTTTAGCAACCTTGGCATTCATGGTCCAAGGAGGCATGGTTACCACTCAAGCTGGAGGGAGATTCTGTAATCAGCACCATGGGGAATGCAGAATGCAGAATACTGGAGTTAAATGGTCATGGAGGCTTCCACTCCAATTTCAAAAGAATGTTTGAGAGACCAGGCAAGGTGTGGCAGGGTCAGAATCATTTTGGGAACCTAGTGAGGAGGCAATGAGGGAAGCAGTGAGAAGGAAGGCAAAGTTACAGTAGAGACCTATATGATTAAGAGATGCTAATAATGAAGAAACAGGCTGAAAAAAACACCTGCTGGCTGCGGGTAGAGTAAGACTAAATGATAGGCCACATGTATTCCAAGAAGCAAGGAAAATGGGACAGGGCTTCCCAAGTCCTTTGGAGATCACTTCTTGCCACCATGTGTCCAAAGGCTAGAAGTAGAGCTACAGAAAATATTTGTCTTCCTGAATTTGGTCTTTTTTAACTCCATCTTTCCTTTCTATGTCCCTATTACTCCCTTTGGGAATGGGAATGTTCACTCTGTGCCAATGTATGTTAAATTTTTTAGATCATTACAAGGGATCATAGCCAACCAAGTGTTTGACTTGTCTCAGATTAAACCTTAGACTTGGACTTTGGGGCAATACAGAACTGTTAAGACCAGGGATTTGAGGAGGTGGAGTGAATACATTTTTCATTGTAAATGGGCATGATCTTTTGGGGGCCATGGCCATAATGTCATAGTTTGGATGTGAGGTGCCCCCCCCCCAAGCTTTTGTGTTAACTGATCAAGTTATCCTTGTTTGAGTGGATAAAGGTGATAAAGGTGTGGGACATGGCTGGAGGAAAAGTGTCACTGGGACATGCTCTGGGAGGGTCCTCCCTCCTTTAGGTTCTTTCCTTTCTTTTTCTCTGCTTCCCAGCTACCATTAGATGAGCAGCTTTCCTACACCACTGCCCTTCCACTATGGTGTTCTGCCTGACCTCAGGTCAAAAGTATTATCATTTGTTAACGATGGACTGAACCTCTGAAAACATAGATCTAAAATAAACCATCCCCTCTCTACGTTGGTCTGAATGGTGATTTTATGCAAAGTTGAATAACATATAAGGACTTATGCAAAAAAGTACTATAATATGAAAGATTTGATAATTCTAGAAAACAAAAACTTATTATACATTTGTTGATTGTTTCAATCTCCAGTTATCTTTGTGATGTTCTTTTAAATGTAAAATAAATGGAAAATAAGCTAACTTTTCTTCAAAGTATTTCTTTGCTTCCCAAAATTGACTTTTTATACAGAGTATATATGTAAAATTTATATATATATATATAATTTGTATAAAAATTGACTACTCTCAATTAGTTGTCAGACCAATTCCAGGATACAGTTAGCTTGCAGACAGAAATTTCTCTCAAACTTTACAATTCTAGCAACTTTTCTAGAAAAATACACACATTTTCTATTTATTCTATTCTCAGAATCTCATAATTAGCCAAATACAAAGCTAAATACAAAGCAGAAAAACTAATTTCCTTTTAGGCAAATGTTCTCTGATTACTTTTTAGAACTTATTTTTTAAAATCACACTCAATATTTTAGTCATGATTATGAAAACATTTTTAAATGACTATTTTTTCATATAGCACTCTTCCATTTCCAAGAAATGTTTGTGGACATAGATAGCTATCTGGTATTTTGTAATAATATAAAATAAACAATAACAGTTTATTACTTCATTCATATACAATGGGGTTCTACTGAGCTCTTACACACTGGGAAATATATAGTATCTGTTACCCTAAAATCTATACAAATATCACATTGCCGGTAAGCACATGAGTGTGCCAGAATTTGATAAATACTTGAGTGTTCATCATAATTTATTTTCTATTGGAATTCAAACAAGTATTTTTGAATGATTAGTAGGTGGAGTATAAATGAATTTTAGTTTGACTTCTGTCTTTGTGTGCATCATAATATAAGTCTTTGCAAAACAAGTTTGGAATTCTGGGAATGAATCAAGCAGTTTTAGGTTACATAGAAAAAGATCACCAGTGTCTACAACACAAGTTTGTTCACCTAAAATTATCATGAGAAATGTTAAGTGATACTATGAATTATGAAATACAGTAATGTGAGCTAGAAATATTAAACTCTATACGTGTGGTTTCATATATATAAATGTGTTACACACACATACACACACACATACACTCCAATTTCATTATACGAAATTGCTCCTATACCTTACAAAGTATAAAGCAGAACATATAACTGAGTTTGCTTTGTCCCTGGCAGAGATCCGGATAAAAAAGAATTATAATTATGAACCTCAGCTCCTACACTATAACCTGTGAAACAGTCTGTATGGAAAGCCAACATCTATCTTCAATTACGTACTTGAAATCAAACAGTTCTCCTTTGAGGATGAAGGTTGCATGTTGCTGAATGAGTTTTGGTCTTCAACTTCCCCACAGTGATAAAATTAGGCTTTTTAACAATGCACCAACGACAAGTATAATTCCAAAATCTTATTCATCAGTGTCTACCTGACTTCTGTCACAGTAGTACACTCAGTCATCCTTTTGTTAGCTACTTAAAACTAATTTATCCAATAATTTCTCTTACTCAGTTATTATACTTCTATGGAGCTCTAGGGAGAATTTACATAATCAACATTCTAGCCCTACATATAAACTGACTATAATTCACTTGGATAGATAAGGTTTTCTTACTCTTTTATTGACTTTTTTATTTTATGTTAAAGGAAAAGGGTAAGTGCACACTGTGGTTTATAAAGGAAACCTTAATAATGACACACGTAGCTTTTCCCAAAAAACATCAAAGTGAAAAAAGAATGCTTGCCGTATGTTTAAATTTGTTATCGGCATGAAATATATCATTTCTTCCAAAAGGACTTTATCTAAAAATGAAATTTATATCACCTACAATTTTTTTTTTAATTTTAAAAAAGAGAGGGGCAGTGAGATAGGAAAGGGAGAATCAATTTTATTTAGTTTTTTTATGTGGTTTTTTGTTTTCCTGACACTTCATTGTGTATGTGGTACTGGTGTTTTAACCCATGTCCTCATGTATGCCAGGCAGGCACTGTAACCACTGAGCCACTGCTCCAGCCCCTATAAATCTCTTAAGTCATTATTATGTCTCAGTGAACAAATAATGTATGTATTGTATTTTATTACTTGAATTACCTAAAGTATCCCTAAACTATAGACAAACAGTACAACTAAATCCCAGGGCATGCATGAGGATTTCTTCTAATATCTTCTTGATTATCTGTTATTATCTTACAAGCAAAGGAGTGGCTCCAATGTATCTACTACTGAGAATTCATTCACAAAAGCACTATTATTTTTCAGAAAACATTTCTTAGTTATCAGCATGCATTATTGTCTGATAGAGGGACTAACCTGGCTGGCATCTGACAGGTATAAAGAAATGTTCATGTGCTCCTTCAAGGGATACGTGTCAAAATCCCTCAAAAATATGGGTTCCCCCCAGCCTTTTTGTTCATGATTCCTGTAACATGAGGCTATCATGATTGCCTGTATTCCTCTACAGACAAGCCAGTGACTAGATACATTAGTTCTTTTGGAGTTGTCTGAAGCTTTCACTTACTGCTAAATCTACCCGCAGGGCAAACAATAGCACTTTCTCAATTTCAACTGTTTACTGTGGTTTTTGCAATAACTTTTTGACAACAGAAGACAAGCAGTGATCTCAAGAGTTTTTATATCCTGACGATCTTATGAAAATTCAGGAATGTATCACTATCAATCTCAAATGTAAAAAGGAAAATAAAACACTACTCCCCCAAAGTTGATGCCATCAGAAGTTATAGAAAAAAAATATGGAATTTTTAAGATATTGCAGATTATTTTAGTTTGAAGTTGATATTATAATTTAATATATGACTAGTGTAAATTTTTAATGTAAATAGTGAAAATATTAAAGTTGGGGCTGTGTATGTGTAGTAGACCACTGGCTTAGCATGTGTAGTTACGAGCACAGTTAAAAAAAAATAACAAAGCTGTATAATGTCAACAAAAGTGTTAACCTATATATATCCATCATATATATATATATATAATATATATATATTTATAAATACATACATATAAAAGGCTAATATTTTTTTAAAGAGAGAGAAAGAAAGAATCAACTTTATTAAGTTTTTCATGTGACTTTCATTGCTCAGACGCTTCGTTGTGTATGTGGTGCTGGGTTTGAACCCAATATTTTTAATTAAAGGAGATAAATTGTTCCCTTAAAACCTTTTTATTGGGAAAGACCATTTGGCAGATTTGTCCTTTACTAAAATGACCTCATAATATACTTATAAAGAATCTTTGGCAATAAGCTCTTTTAAAGGTGGTATGATAGCTTGTCTTTCTTCAAAAATTTACTACTTAGATAAAATTATGATAAGCTTGTTTTTAAAACATTGTCAGTAAGTAAAAGTTGAAAGGTTTAGGAAATTTCACTTAGCTAAGAGTAGACTGGCATTGAACTATTTCATTGTATCATCTGGAAGTATATCTACCACTGACTCAAAAATGCTACAAATGTATAATTAAATAAAACATGTATTAATAATCTTAAACTGCAGCATTGAACTGAATAATAATAATAATGATAATAATAAACCAAAAATTCATCTCTGGAATTTTGCCAGTCATTTTAAGATATATAATCATCACACAAATTCACAAATGAGACAACTTTGGACTTTGGGAAAAAAATGTTTATTTAATTCCATTATAAAATTAAGAAGATACAGAAACAATGTAGAACATGATGAAAACATATTAAATGAAAAATAATATAGCTGTCAACTCTCCAGAGGCACTTTGCCAGCAATTCATGAGTTTTGTGTGTATTTCATAATCATCAGATGCACGAGTAGTCTGATATCTCAATGAATTAAACATTTCCTTGAATTTTATGTTTATAGTCTTCTTGGTTTAATTATTTTCCTTTTGATTTCTTCTTTGATATGTGGGTTATTTAGGAATATGCTTTATAATTATTTATCTTTTGTCTCTTTTATTTCTATTTTAATTCTATTGCAAACCTGTGAAAATCACTCAAAAAGTATTTATCTTAATTGTGAAGCATTTAAGATTTAATATTTAGATGAACTTGACAATGAAACTACGTGGGTCTCATATTCCATAGAAAGTGTTTTGATTACTCATGTCATTAAGTACACAAGTGCTCAATCATAATTTCTTCTTGAATCCCTATCACAAGTGATGTTCCTCTGGAAGTCTTATACATTTCAAATATTCAACATTTAAAATTTTCCAAAGATTTTATTAACTTTAAAATATCTGCCATTTTACTTAAGTAATATTTTGGTACAATTATGACATTTGCATTTGTTTCTTTTCTACCTGTTCACTCTTTCTTTTCAGCTACACATTTTGTTATCTCCCCAAATGCTTATCTTTTCATTTAGACATTCAAACAATAACAACAATACAAATAATTTCTAACTTTTTTTATTTGTTTTCCCCTCTGCTGTTTTTTCTGCTATGCTCATTAACTATGGTCTTATACTTCAACAGTCCTCTTTAAGAAGACCAAGTTTACAATATTTATTTTTATATTTATTATGTAGATTTTCTTAATTTTAAAAACAGATGTTTAATATTAGCTTATTTAATGGAAGTATTTATTCCTTTTTAAAATTGTAAATAAAACAAACCCACCATCATAAACAAGAGTAAACAAAAATTATAAAAATAAATAAAATTGTTGATAAATCTAAATATTTCTGAGAAGTAGTCTTCCTCTTTTATTTTTTATGTGTAATATTGCTATTAGTAATTATTTTAAAATAGTTATAGAATTATAAATATATTTATATATAAATAAATTATATATATATATATATATAATTTATGGTACTGGGGATAGATTCCCAGGGGCACTCTACCAGTGAGCCACATCCCTAGTCCTTTGTATTTTTAATTTGAGAAAGAGTTTACTAAGTTTCCCAGACTGGCTTCAAACTTTTAGTTGTCTTATCTCAGCTACCTGAGTAGCTGGAGTTACATGTGTGCCCATTATATATTTTTAAAGTATGCCCTGTTCTATAATTTTTCTTTGACTCATAAATGGCTTATATTTCTTATTTTCCCAATTATATGGACTTTTTTCTCTTTCTGTTAGTAAATCATGTTTTTGTTACTAAATTATAGGTTATGTTGTAACTGGAAAAACTATACTATTTTTAATGTTTAAGTTTTAACAATATTTGGTTTATGGCATTCATAATAAATTTGAGATATATTTCGTATGTATTTACCAAATTGTTTTTATTGTCTTCAGTTCTATAAATATCCAGATTGTTGTTTTCCTTAACCATGCTTTTCATAACTTAAATGTGAATATGGATTCATCATGTGCTTTTAGTGTGAGTTACTGAAAGAGGATATAACCTTCCACTTTGAATAGCGTTCTCACTCAGAGTTGATGTTTAGGGTCAGGTTTGCATGTTTCTGAGACTTTTCAGAGATTTAAAATTTCTGTAATTTTCGTAGAAAATGCCCTGAGGGAGTGAACAAGTGACACAGATTAACCAGAAAGAACAGACTGATACAGCTTCCCCAGGTAGTCCAATTCATGGCAGGTGAGACTTGCTGCCTCTTGTGTCACTTAGTCATTTGTTGTGGCTGTTCTGGGAAGGCACTACCTTGGCTGAGCTGATTATCTGCAGCTGAAGCAATACCTGAAACCAGTGACAGTTAAAGATGTAAATTAACAGCATTCCCAGCAACTAGGGCAGCAAGTTGTCCCTATACAGACTATGGGTCAGTCTCTGTGCAAGATAAAGACAATGATTTTCAAATCCTTGTCTTAGGTTTCATATGGCATCTCCTAACTCTTGACTTCATCTCTCTATTATATTACTGTTTTTCTATATATTCCCATCATTATAGCTAGAACAATCAGTATAATCACATTTAATTATCTAATTTACGTATCTGAATAGGTAATTTACCTATCTAAATAGAATCACTTCTAAGGCAAGTGAAGACTGTTTTTAGCAAGGCTTTTAATGCCTTCTTTTTACTCTTGCACTGATGGATGTCCCCTGATATCATTCTTTAACGCAGAAAGAACAGACTTTTTCCCAGTGGGTATTCTGCTAAGCTACCACCTTTTATGGCTTTTATTTTGGTCCTTTGTTGGCCTATTTCTCCATCAAATAATGAGTAAAAATATGCAATCAACAACAAAATTCAAAGTTTTGCTTTGCTCTCCAGGTACTTATGTACTTAAGAATTTGATCTAATAGTTTCCTGTTAGATTGTTCAATACTTTCAAACACTTTAAAAACATACGTTGTCCCTCTTCCCTAGTTATTTTTCAACATAAAAATTTTCCCAAATAACTTAGTAAATTATTTTTGAAAATGGAAGCTCACATGTACTCATGAACAAAGGCAAATATATGAGTATTGATTATTAGTGTGACCTAGTTCTCAGAGCTACAGACAGCAAAGGATTAGCAGCTTCTCAATCTCGAGTGATACTTAAATACAAAGTGAAGATTTTCTTCTTGATGTGATTAACATACAATCCCATTTCCCTAGTCAATCACTGAAGTTCTAAAAGATAGCAACTTACTATGTGCATAAAGCAGTTAAAGAGGAATCTTGCATGTGCCTGAAATGTTAATTGACAATAAAAAAAACTGCCTTTAAACAGTTCAATATTGATGAAACATTTGGTGGTATAGCATGACACTTTCTTTAATATGAAAGCTTATAAAGACACTGACTTGACAGTTTTAATTGAAACCTAATTGTTTATGTAATGGCTATTGTATACAAACTTAAATGTGGCCACCATATCAATCAGTGATAATGTGCCCTCATGCTGAAAAAGACTCTTTCTTTACAAATATGAGCAAAAGTATATTCAGTAATTTCACAAATTTAAGATCAACCAATCTTTTTAGTCTGAGACAAACAGCAAAGAAGCAAATGTGGAAACCAATTAATGTGTTGTTCTTTAAAGTCAAAATAGTGTTCAGAGGCTTTTGCTCCCATCATTTGGATGCATCTGTTACAGACACAAAAGAAAGCAAAGAATTATTTCAGCATGCATTTGCTTATTGAATGTTACTCTATTTAATCTTCCACTACATATTTCTTTTCAAATCAAAGTCTTTTTAAAGGCAAGTTTCTCCATGGCAGAGTCATGCATATTAAGTGTTAATCAGAACCAAAGAGATGTTTACAAAGGCTTACTTCCAAAATTAAAGAATATTTTGCATTTTCAACAAATTATCTATATTCTTTTCTTTTTAAAATAATCTAAGTTAAAACATGAAGCATCAAAGGAAACATTCTGGAGTCATTCTTAATATTGTTTGCATAGAGTAGTATTTGTTTTTAATAAAAACTCACATATCCAGTTGAAATAATAAGAAAAATATTATAATTCTCAAATTTACTTAATCATGCTATTGTAGTTTTTCATGCAATATCCTTTTTTTTTTTTGGAAAAGCTTCTATTCAACTTTATAAGGTAACTCCATCAATTAACAAGGGTCAGATTGTTGTGAATAAATGCTGAGCTAGAGTTATAAAATAATCTCAGCATATAGTATATTAAATATGCATTTTATGTGAAAAATATAAGCATTTAATTATTGCTTTGGATTGTACATATGTTTCTGCCAAGATTTTACTTATTGTTCTTTGCTCTATTTGCATAGCCATTTCACTTGTGTAAATATGATGTACCAATTCTTTATTATGCTGGGATCCAATAATGGTACTCTATATTTTCCATGTAAGTTACAGTTTAAGAGTAATCTTTTTCAGAGGAAAATAAAAATTATTTTTAATCTGTAATATATGCTAGAAGGCCTTTTTTATACTAGTAATGGCTATCTTATTTTGATTTTGTATGACAAAAAAGTGTTAACAGACATTAATAATGATAAAATGCCTTTTACCCTAAATTTTATTGAAAATATTTTCTATTAATTTCTAATTTATATTGTATTATAATGAATTCATCAGAACCTGAAATAAAAAATTTGTTTCAAAGTAGAAACGATTGTAACTGATTACAAATTTGAGATTTTTTCCCAAAGCTAGAAAATACATCAATACATAAAGTGTACATAAAATATTATTTTCCACTTTAATCTCCCATTGTTTTGTTCTTTTTAAACATAGGATGTTTTTCTCTGTTCCCACTCAGGTATAAAAATAGACACTAACTGGGAATAAATCTTCAACCCCACTGTGAAATTCTTCATAAAGGTATCCTGCCTTCAATAGTAAATTGAATCATACTGTGTTGACAGTGAGAAGCAGCCCTCCCATCAATTAGATGAATTTAATCTTTAAAGATAAGCTCAGCTTGATAACCATTAAGTGCAACTTAAATTAAAATTAAGAACATAGCTTTTTGTCTAAAAAAGAATTAATATGAAATAGATTTTTAACAAAGTACATACATCATAATTTGGTTTGGGTGACATGTATAGATAATCTGTTTAAGTCCTCATAGGCAATACATAGGGGCCATTAACATGGATAGTCTTTTCAAGCTATGTTAAAACTTTAAACATCTTAAAATTCCTCATGGAATGTAAATATAAGGGTTATATTGTGAAATCACTGGAAAAACAAATCAAAAATAAAATAATTATTAATCTAATAGAAATGACTCATGAACATAACGTTAATAGTTTTATTGCTGCAAAATGTACCCTTTTTCTTGTGACCCATTTAATGTACATCACAAATACAAGGACTATTTAACATACAGTTTCTTTTCTACAGTTTTTTATTTTGATAAAGTGAAAGAAAATCTTTAAGCTTTACTGAGGAAAAGAAGAAAATCACCCAGAGACTATTATAGTCCCAACAAGATAAGGACATAAGCTTGACGGAACTGACAATCTACCAAGTGATACTGTGCAATAAAAGTAAAAGTTGGCCAGAGTGTAATGTTTGAATTTTAAATGCTGAAACTCCACTTTAAATTTCAGGGTGTGTGCATATCTGTGTGTGTGAGCACATGAGTAAGTGTATGTATCGCCCATCTGGGATTCTATCCACAAGCATTCTTATTTTAAATGTACATATCAAATTAATTTTTGCAAGCCCACCAAAGATTAGAACACTGCTATATGCCAAATCAAATTAGAGTTCACATTTTCCAAAGGCCTGCTTCCATCATTTTTTACCAAAGTGCAGTTTCTCTCTACAGCATGTAATGCATACAAAATGGTATCAGGCTCACTTTTGAATACATTAGCTTAATGTCCATCTAGCCATACCCATCCAGTAAAAATGACCTTCACAAGAACACTGTCTGTCAACATAGACAAAACTTTGCATGCCATCTATGTACACTATTGAATATCATCTGTTATGACTCAGTAACCTGAGAGTTGTCAGGATAAATGGCCTTGAGTTTAATTCCCCATAAATTTGAAGAATTCAAGATATATATATGGTTAAACACCATAATGTTTACCAGCAGCAGCACAAATATGAGTAATAAATAGTAACTTTAAATGGAGTCCTACATATCTTGCAGAACTTCAAATATCCTGGAAATTGTTCATCACTTCATAATTCAATCTACCTCTCTAATTTTGTCTTCTAATACTTGAAGTGAACTATGAGTTAGCTATGGTATTTTTTAAATATCAGTAATGATACTTCTTAACATTTTCATTTACAATAGCTCTTCCTGTAATAAAGAATATGTCTTCCTAGAGAATTCCTATTTTTAAAGAAGAATTTGAAATTTTATCCTTTCAATGAGATCTTGATTTCATTTTCAGGAATAAATGAATCATCTTTAAAAACTTACATCAGGGGCTGGAGTGGTGGCTCAGCAGTTATGGCTCTTACTCAGCATGTGCAAGTACAAGGGTTCAAATCCCAGGCCCCACATGCACAATTAAGTGTCAGAGCAATGAAGGCCATGTGAAAAACAAATTAAAAAAAAAATTGATTTTCTCTTTCTCTCTCTCTCTCTCACTGTCCTCTAAAAAAAAAAAAAAAAAAAAACCTCCCTTATTCTCCCAAATCTCATTATTTTTATAAAATTTCACACAATTGAGGTATAGTTTTTGACATAGCAAAAATCTATGGATTTGGCCTGCTATTCAAAGTGTATCCTTCATTTCCTCATTGTTTTATTTCTCTTTCTGTTTTGTCTCCCCCTTCCCAGATATCCACTTCATATTGTGGATCACTTTGGAAAATATTTGGAAATATAATCTAGCACATAAAAGTATTCTGATTTTTGGTGGGCTTACAAAAAATAGTATGTAAATTTAAAATATGAATGTTTGTGAATAAAATGCCTGATATAACCTATTTATACATTATATTTACAAATGTGTGAAATTATGCTGAGAGATGGTCTCTGGTAGCAAGTAAAGGGTAATGTCATTCCAAAAATACTAAAGGCAAAAAAAAAACATTAAGCGACACCCATACTTCGTATATTTCGTATTTTTTTCCTGTTGACAGAAAGAAACCAGAATGCAGTGGGAAGTATGATAGGTAGAAATTCAGAGGTCAAAGAACAGGATAGAAAGGAAAGGGCAGAAGCTCATCTGACTTGGTCTCAATATGAATTAACTAATGGATGATTCACAAGGAAAGGAAACAATGGGGCAGACGTATCATTTGAAACAAAAGAACAATTTCCCTGTTTTTTATGAGGGTAAATTTTCAAAATAAGACTCATTTTCTTTGAATTAGAAATGGGCATATTATTTGACTTTGGCCAGAAATAGAAATTTTCTAATCTGCTTTGACAATTTATTTACTTATGAGCCTAAGGAGAACTTGAGATTGTTCTGCATTTCTATCGTATATTTTCAGAACTATATTCATTCCTTTGTACTAAGGCATTCTTTGATTATGAAAGTAGTCTGATTTGAGCATTTAAAAGGCAGCACAGGAAAAGAATTACCAATTACCACTCGATGAATTTCAAGCCTCTGATTTAGTCCAACCTGAGACAGTCCTACTAGTACGTTTAGTTCTACTAGATATGTTCAAATAAAAAACATTTTTGTGTTATTAATATAATCTCTCCCTGTTCCCTCTACCAGAACTCACTCCAGTTAAACATGTCAGCTTACCTGATATTGCTGCTCATGTCACACAAGCTGTTCATTTGTGTGTGCGGTGTGCTTTTGTGTGAAACACAGTTTACATCATTCTGATTGTCTGTCTTCAAGTTCGAAATCTTTCCTTGTAAATTTTTAAAGTTTAAGCTAGCCCATTCAATGAATATTTTATTTTTATTATTATACTTAAAGTAAAAATATCCTTATTGATACAAACAAGGAAAACTGGCAAAACACAAACACACATCCCTAAAATCTCTAGACCTTTCAACATTTTGCATAGTTGTAGGTTTTAAATGAGCGATTCTTTTAAATACTGTCTTCTCATTTCCTTAATAACTTTATCTCTATTTAGGTATATTTTGTAGTATCCTTCTCCCTTTTCATCACTGTGCAGTGTATATTAATTTCTGCTGGAATTATCTTAACTATGATTTAGTTTACTTATAAACTCTGATTCACAATCCATAGCTTCTTTTTCAATCACTACTCTTATTATTTAAATCTCAAAAAAGCTACATCTGTATGTTGATTTTTTTTCCTTTCTTTGTTTCCCCCCTCCCTTTTTCTCTTTCTCGCTCTCTCTCTAGTAGTTATCCATTTATCTGTCAGCCATTTCTGTTTGTTTTACAGTCTGCAATTCTAAGTTAAGGGTCTCTTAGATCAATTGGATATTTCTGTTAATTTTCTGTTCAATTTTCCCTCTCTGTGCCAATCTTAGATGTGAGGATGGAAATTTTTAAACTCAGCAGAGTGTCATCTTTCTCAAAATTTCAGGTTATATTATACAGTAAAAAAGAGCATAAAATCCAGAATGGAGATGTTTCCTTATCTGGAGCATAGGTTTTAATAGAAATTAACCTGTATAGAGGCATTTCAAACATGTTTTAAATGTCTTCAAAGTTTTACTACTTTATTTCCATCTCATACCCACTTCCACTCTTGTCTTGCCACTAGTTTCAGAGAAAGTATATGCAGTTACATAAGAAGTCTCACAGATTCCTACTTGCCACCCTACAAAGAGGTAAGTCTTCAGCATCTTTTCCATGTACCTTCTTCCTACAATAGAAATTCAAAGTTTTCTTTGTCGAGAACACATGACATTTCTCTTCAATATGCTTAATTTTCTAATTAATTCCATATTTCCAAATATGCAAGGAAGTATCACAGAAATATCATGGAGGATGTGTTTGTGTGGGGTGGGAGAAGCTGTTCAGTTCATGGCAACTGGGAAATAGAGAGGAAGGTCCTGGAAAGAAAGAAAAATTCATCTAGGGCACAATTCCAGTGACCTTTTTCCTTCAAGTAAGTGTCACTTCCTAGTACTTCATTTCCTCATCAGTCCATTGATGAAGTCAGACCTTTCATGATCTAATCACTTCCGAAAAATGCCACCTCTAAGCACATGACACTGAAGATCATTCTAGATTCAAACCATAACAGCATTGAACAAGTAAATAAAAAAATATGAAAATTAATTTTTAAATTAAAGTATAAATTCCTCAAGAAAAGTTGAAGCCCCTTTTTAAGTTACTTGCAGCATTTTCTGTAACATATGACACAATATGTGTGTTCTGTATAGATTAACTATGATAATGATGCACTATATTTAAAATGCAAAACCTTTGTCAGTAAATTAATGTTAAGCTGATTTGGGAAGGGAACGGAAGAAAATATAAGCAGGATTGAAACAAAATCAAGTAGAATACAATTTAAAATTTTGCAACTTTAAGTGTCAGGTAAATTCTGAGTAGTTATAATGAAAGATTATATTATGAAATTATATAATGAAAGTTATAGTTATAATGAAAGATTTAAGGATTCTTTGAGAGACAGTGAGATCACCAAGAGTTTAAAAAACTTGTTCTAAGAATAAAATAAACCATTATGCTTCATAACTTAACACACACCTTCTTAAACATTTCCAATAACTGTATTTCATACACCTGTACAATAATGTCTAACCCCTTAGCAGAGTCTATGGTGTCTTAACAATGTTGGTCTCCAAATTTTAATTTAGAACTTACCTTTAGTAGCTTCTTCTATGAACACCAGACATTTCAAGTCACTCTCCTTTGAAAGATCCTTCACAACTATGTGCCTTTATATAAACAATTTTGTTTACTCATTCATTCTCCTCTGTAATTCCTATTCTTTGACACAAAGTCAAAAACTATCATTAATACTTTTTTTTGAAGAAACAGTGGATTTTTGATACATGAGAGACAAATGGACATCATATGTTAACAGTAATGCATATAGACCTCAATCTCAGTCATGATTTTAATTCAGTTTAATTTTCAATTCCCCCATATCCATATTATCAGTTGAATTGTCAACAATAATCTGCATTCAAGCAAATCCAATTGTCCTTTAGTAACTCTTACATATCTCCAGAAAATATCTACACAAAACTCAATAGCAAGCTTATGACTTTTCCAAGCAAATTTTTCATCTTTCTTTTTTTCTTCAAATGATAAAACTGAATATTTGCTGGGTTCCTTCCATTTTTATTATGACTGGTCAATGGTCATAAGTTGAAGACCAGAATCTCTGGCAGTCTTGAGCCTTGAATGTTGTCTCCTTCTCTATGTTACTTGTAGGTCTCTCTTGGCTCTTGTGCTGCAGTCACCTTCACTCTTTTACTGATTTTTAGCCGCACATATTTATTTCCACTTGAGGAGCATTACACAGATTATTCCCTTACTGCCTTTATAGTCTTTCAGACATCACTAGTAGTTTATCTTAAGGAATTATTTTTTGAGTTAGAAATTTCAGTCTTGCTCTTCTGATATAAATATTAAAGAACCATGAAAATGCATCCACTTACTCAGAGCACATAATTTGCTTGTAATAAAAAGTGAGAGAGCAGGGAGGGCCCTGACTCGCCATCAGAGTTCTCCACCTAAAGCAAGCTATTTTCAAAAATCTTTTTGCAACTAGTAATGGTAGTTCAGAAACTGCCGACTCAGTGTTCCCAACTTTTGCAGCAAATTCCAAAGATCAATGTACCTGAAGTTGACTGATAAATGTTCTTCCTGAGATGGCAGTACCAAGCACCTCCATATCTTCTAAGAGCTGAGTAAAGATAAAACTAAGGGTGTGCACATCACAGAGCCGAGTCCAAACCTAGGTATTGAGAGCAAAGATCTGATAGAGTATGAAAAAATTCTGACTGTGTACCTGACTGTGTGAGCTCACCCTTTTGGTTTGAATGAGCTTTGCTGCTCCCATCCTCAGCAAGAAGTAGGGAAACTCTAAACCACCCACTGCTTTCCTTTTGCTTGACCACAGCACCAGTAAAATCTTGTTCAGATGGTATTGCTTACTTTGACAGACTTCTATCTCAAATTAAGAAAATATCCCTTAGATGAATTAATAAGGGTTGGGAGCAAGTAAGCCTAAGAGAAGCTAACATCAAATAACAAACAAATTCCAAATTGAGCAAAAGAACTCCTAAGTGGAAACAAAAAAATTCAAAAAAAATTGTTTTCCTTCATACACTACTCTCCTTGAAGACAAGCAAGTACAAACCTACTTTTGCTTATCATTGTTCCATTCCCATTAACACATTACCAGGTATGCCAGCTTGTTGAATAATGTTTAGATATGCTTTAACAGAAATCAGAAATAATGAAGCTACTTTGAATATAAAATTCTGCCCAAGAAAGCAACATTTTATAAAATTAGTCACTTTTAGTCACTTTGAGAAATAGGTTTGAATTGTTTAAAATATTAAACTGGGATAAATAATTTGAGGGCTGATAGGTGGGAAATTTGAAAATAAACATTTCCAAATCCTGTGGAAAGCTTTCTTCACTCAGAACATCGTGCCTTTTATTATAATTCAACAAGTTTTCAAGCACCATCATCATGCGGATACTAGAGTGTATATATATTTTTTCCATGTCTTTTATATTATATATATTTCCTATATATAGTATCTTTTCATAGGTTAATTTTCATTAAATCCTTTGAATGACTAGAACTTATTAACTTCAAAGATATTAAGATACTCTGCTATACAAAATAAGCACTCAACGAACACTGTATTCATGATATTATACCTA
This sequence comes from Aplodontia rufa, assembly GCA_004027875.1. NCBI lineage: Eukaryota > Metazoa > Chordata > Mammalia > Rodentia > Aplodontiidae > Aplodontia > Aplodontia rufa. The sequence continues at coordinate 32,415 of PVKS010014801.1, forward strand.
TAATGCCTGATTACAATTGGGGAAATTTTTGATAATGTACCTCATAGGTGTTGTACAGTGTCTTTATTTTTCCAAATTAAACCATACCAAACAAAAGGCTTTAAGAGAGCACTGGACTAGTATAAACAAAACATTTATCAGTAGAATTTTAGGAGATTTCATGAGTGTCTGTTGACCCTAACCACAGGAGATTTAAGCAATGATTCTTAGATATAAGCTATCAGAATTTATAAATGATGAAGATTTATAAGGATTTCCCCTATCATTGACATTTCCAACTTAAAACACTAATATTAAAGAAATGGAGCATATCCCTGATAGAATCTTGTCAGAGGCTTTGTCTCCTTTGATATTATAACATGAGAACCAAAGCTAATAGTTAGGACAGTGATCTTTAAGCCAGCAAATTGCATGAATTTTACATAACAGGCAGCTGGTTTTTATCAGGAGAATAATGGAATAGAGGTAATGTTCTCAACTAATCAATTGGGGTAACAAAAAGGAGAAAAGAAAGCTATTATGCAAATATATGGCTAAGTATTGCTAATCTACTTTGAAGGGCTTCAACATAGGATGTGGAAAAACTACAGATTGAAGCTTTCCGCTAGTGGTCTAATTATACTTTAATAGTAGGTACCTGTACAATAATAAATATTATTTCATAATAGTAATGGAAAAGCGTTAGTGATAGTGCTTCATGATGTAGGTGAACACACATTATGTCTCGGTTGTATTACCACTATTCCGCATTTGCTTCTAATAGTTTCTAATGGTGGAAATATATTTGGATACATTAAAAGTGACAATTAGCAGATTTCTAACTCCTCAATTTTGTGATTTGGAATTTAATAAATGAATAAAATGATATAATGAAATCTAAATAAAAATGTTTCAGTACGAAATCTACACTTTGAATATACTTTCAACTATTATGTATTGCAGCATATGAAGGGAGAAAAATCTTACAATATTAAAATAAGGAAGATCTCAATATAAGGATCATTAGGGAGGATTCCTGTACATTTCAGGAAAAAGATAAAAATCCTTCTTAAAACATGAAACAATACAAGTTCTTGTAGATTTACTTCCTAGTTCTCTTATCCACGGTTCAATTTCAGATTCAAAGTCTTTTCAGAAAATGAGTTATATATGCAAATGTAGAAACTCCTTTTAAGGCACTCTAATTTTTATTATCCTACACAGCTATTTTAACAGAGTGTAAAAGTAGAAACAACTTTGACTTCCGAAATCAATGAGCCATTAGAACTGGAGGAGATAGCCTGAATATGATGAAAGTTTAAGAATGATGATTAAATGAAGACGTGGACCCAGTGAATAGGACTCCTGCTGCCTCTTCAGAAGAGACCACTTCTGCATACTTAATGAGAGAAATGGTTCTTTAAAATGTTTTTTTTTAAATGTAAAAGTTAACATAATTTCAGAAAATTATCTTTGGATCTTCATAGAAACATTATTGATTTTTTTTCAAAGGAACCTAAAGGCTTTATACCAAATAAAAAAAAAAGTAAATAGAACATTCTTTTTCCCTGTCATTATTTAGAACTTAAACCAGTTCAGAAGTAATTGAAAGTTTCAATAGAGGGGAAAAATTATCCAGGGTTTTGAATTATTAGTACTGGATATATAACGTTCTATTGTCAAATTCTAATGTGTAAGTATTCTAATAGCATCTAAATACATAGAAAATTTGAAAATAACAATAATTATCAAAGAAAACACACTATTGACATGCTCAGAACAAGGAGATAAGAACTAGATAAACTATGGTCCCATTTTTACTAAATTTGTACCTGAAGGAATAGCTAAATATGTGACAATTTATCATGGGAAACAACCAAAAGCTGGATTATCTATGGATGAATTAAGTTATGTAGAAAGGCCAGTGATTCCAAGTCAGTTGTTGTATTTTGGTCACTACCAATTAAAATTCATTTAAATATAAATTACTTAATTAGACTGAAAATTCTGTGGTCTGTGTTTAAAGATAAACAAATATGGAAGAAATATAATTTGTTCATATTGCAATTATAAGTATTAAATGATCTAACTCATTTAAATTTCATAAAGTCTTGAATATATACTCAATAAATATTAGCTATTATCAATATTCTTATTCTTTATGGTTCTTTATGTTTTTTCCTGTTATTTAATAACAGATATTTGCAATATAATATAGGAATGTAAAATTACATGTTTTCATTAGAAATCTAATGACAATAAAAGAAAATGTTCAAATGAAACCTTTTTTACTGTTAAATCACTGCCTTAGTTTTAACTGTTCTCCACTTCTTGATCTATCTCAAAAGAAAAGATGCTCCAATGTCTTTCCCTTTCTTTCTTTTTTTTTTTTTTTTTTGTACTAGGAATGGAATGGAGATATGCTCCACCACTGAAGGACATTCCCAGTCCTTTATTTATTTTTTTTAATTTAAGCCAGAGTATGTTTACCACACAGAAGTTGAACTTCAGATTTTCCTGCTTTGGTCTTCCAAATTGCTGGAATTACAGCCATATACCATCATGTCCAGCTTCCAGTGATTTTTTTAATACAAATTCTAGGACCGGTGGTTCCCATTCAGTACTCACCATTTTATTTTAATCAAAATACTCCACTATATTTTTTAAATTCTCTTGAATATTCAATTTCTCTCTATATCTTGCCATATATGATGCCAATCAAATCACCAATGCTAACATTGTATGAAAGTATACAATATTTAGGGAAACAGATATACTAATCACACTTTACTTTTAATGAAATAACTGAATTCATTTATGGGAACCCTGTTTTAAGAAACAAACATGCAGATCAAATATTTAATATTGAAGTTATTTAAATCAGAGTTATAAACATTTGACCACAATAACAAATATGTGCCAGCCACAGTTCTAAAAACAAAAGATAGTCACAGAATAGACCATACTATTTAATGAAACAAATGTTAGTAAAGGATAATAGAAATCAAGCAAATAAATATGTTTAGTTAAAATAGTAATAATGATTTCACTAACACAAAATTCCATGACTTTGAAGATGATATAGAGCCAAGAATAAACATGTACATATAAATAACATTTTATATGAATTGAAATTTTATGAATTTTTAGGAATTTGTATAGTTGAATATGAAGTATTGAATATAGTTGTATATGAAGTATAGTTTTATGTTAATAGAAATTAATCAACTGTGGTGTTGGGCATTCTGCAGATTTTTCTTTTTAATCTAAAATTATGATCCCATGAGAATATTTGTTTTAGGGAGGATGCTATTTAAGAATAAATTAATAGTTGTTTTCAATTTTGTTTGAAAAACTGTAGTATGAAAGAGACTTTAGAGTTATTTCTAAACTGAAAGAAGAAAACATAAAATAGATCTTGTGTTGCTGCAATATATTTCCAGTTAATAGTAGATGTCGCAACATAAACAAGCTTCCTCAAAAAGTAATTCCATCTTTGAATACTTGGTACAAAGTGGTTTCAATGAAAGCTACTTTGCAAAGTTTTCCCCTCAAAACAGATCCATAAGGTAGGTGTTATTACTTCATACAATTTATGAAGACTATGAGGCTTCAGGAATCTCCCACATAGATAGTAAGAAACTTGGGATTCAAACCAAGCTCTACCAATGTCCATTGTCTTACTCTAACCCACATTCCTGTACTGGTATACTGGGATGAGCAGCTTGATCTCCCCTTTTTACATGGAGTAAGTTCAGGCATTGGATGTGTGGTTGGACTGAAGGTTTTAAAGTGTGGAGATAACAGAATGCAGAGGAAAAAAAAAAAAAACCAAAAATCTACAACTACAAAATCTTAGGGCTTTAAAAATGGTTTGGACTGTACTAAATAACAATATTTGGAATTTATAGTTCACTGGGTGGCCCTGGGAAATTTACATAACTTTTCTATCTCTTTCATCTAGAAACAATAAAAAAATCACAAAATTATTTAATATTTAAGAGAGAGTGACAATGAGAGAGAGAGAATGAATCAATTTTATTCAGTTTTTCATGTGGCTTTTGTAATTCAGACACTTCACTGTGTCCAGGGTGCTGGGGTTTGAACTCACGTACTTTCACATGCCAGGCAAGTGCTGTAATCGCTGAGCCACCCTTCCAGCCCCAAATTAAGCAATTTTTGATAAATTGCTCAGCCCAGTGCTCAGTATACATTAGTATAGACTGATCACTCAGGAAAATATTTTATGAATTGTTTTATTATCTAGTCATTTATTCAAACAATATTTATTATACATAAAAAAGGTTGTTAGTTTTGTTCTTCATTCTGAAGTAAAATATTGTTGAGAGGTATGTTCTGTCTTCTCTAGAATGTTAGAATCTCAAGAAATGCTTATAGGTACTTTAATTGCTATCACAGAGGAAATTCCTTTCTTATGAAGTATATTCAGATCTCTTCAATTGTGAACACTCACATACACACACACACAAACATATACAACAGATTATCTCCCCTCCAACATCCACTTCAACAGCAAACTTCACAGTTCATGCTTCACAAGCTTCTTTACTTTTTCATAAAGTATCTGAAGAATTATGTGTACTACATTCTTCTGAAAGTTTTATTCTCTCGCTTTCCCTCCCTTGCTTCCAAGTTTCAGCCTCACTCTGTATCACCATGAGTTCATGACTTTGCTGGTAATGGTACTTTTAAAGTCACACTCCTCTTCTTATCTTCTTTCTAATTTTGTGTGAAATGCAGAGCCTTTTTGTTATATGAAATACACTATCATTTTTATGAAGCATATTCATGAATATCATACAACATAACTTTTGTGAGATCTCAGGTAGTGTCTCATGCTTGTTATGCTTTTACTCCCAGTTTTCCTTCAGAAAAAAATTTATATGAGATCAATACCTAGTTATAGACCTGTAATGCTATTTTTACATTTCAAGCATGAAGGAAAAATAGCATATAACATCTACTCAGTATAACAAGATTATAAAAATGTGAGAAGTATAAATCTGATCTTAAGTTTCTCAGGAAGAGTTTCTCTAAAGGGAAAAATGTGATTTCCATAGATTCTTATAACACACTAATCTACATATAAGAAAGTCACAAAAGGACATTTTATAAATAATGCTAAAAATTAATACCTATAGATAAGTTATTGTTCACTAAAAGATGAATCAAAATCAAGGATGCAGGAAAAAATAATACTCATGAAATAATCGGAATAGCATAGAAGTCTAAGCCTTCTCTAAAATTCAGCTTCCTTATCTTTAGTAAGACAAACAAACAAAATTTAAAAGTAAAAGTACCAGGTGCATTTCAGCTCAGCTAAACTAAGGCCATAGTTCTCAGTGTCTTTTATGTTACATTTTATTCTGTGAAGTTATATGAACTATTGCCTATTGGACTATACAAATAAATAATTTTAAAATGATCATGTTTTACATTCTTCAAATATTTAGCTTCATTTTCTACTCTGATGTTTCCAAGAAGGCTGAACATGACTGTAGGACTGGATCAGAAGCATCAAGAATGCCAGTATGGGTCATGTCAAGAGAAACTGTACAAAAGGATCTCTAGCTCTGCTCTTTTTATGGACAAATGTGCATTCTCACTTTGGAGCACTTACCTTCCTGTGGATTTAGAAGAAACATTTAACTACTATATTTTTTGAGACAATGTATTTTAATGTCTCTATTTCACATAATATAACCTGTTTCTTAACTTTTACTTTTTAAAGGTCACATTTAAGTACAGATAAAATATTGAATGCAATTTACGTTTATGAATGAAAACTGAAGAAAAATCATCCAGGTCTGAGAACTAGCTTTAAATATGGAAAGTACTGGTAAAGAATTGAAAGTTAAAATTTGTAATTGCTTATTGTGCATAACATATTTGGTAAATTTAAGTTTTAAAATTATAGCATTAAAATTATTATTTTAATACTTATTGATATCATAGACCTCTAGTATTACTGCCACGTACATATATTTAACAACTATTCTTTGAGAACACTTCTTACAAATTTATTTCTGCTTTTGTTACTGGGTCATGAGTCCTACATATATTTTCTGTCTTATTGTTGCAATATAATCCTACGTATTTATAAATACTTGGAAGTTCAAGCAAACTAAGAAAAAATTATGAGTCATTCTTAAATAAATAAATCCATTGCTATTCAACCTAATCAACCAACATATGTTCATTAACAACTTAGCTCAAACATTTATAGTTGCTTTAGTAAATGCTTATATATTAAATTGAGTTGTTTCCATCCTTAAAAATTGACTTTTCTATCATTTATCAACATTTTTGGTCAAGTTAGGAAAATATGTCCTCTAAGATTATCTTTTTTCCACTAAAGTGAAAACAGTGAGAAAAAGAAATTATAGAATTTTACATTGAGGATAGTCATGACACATAGGGATAATTTATATATATATATAAATTATATATATAGTATATTATGAAATTAATTTTTATACATACAAGTACTTGATTATTGCATGAATTGATGATAGACTATCAAAAGTGCAATGTGGAAGTATCATATATGGTGGATCAGAGAGAGGCTTTACTTTCCAAATGCTGTGAATCTTAGAATTTAAGATATAGGAATACTGGCTGTAATGAATAAAAAAATAAAAGATAATCATTAGCCTTTTTTAAAAGCATGCAATATAACTTATTCTAATTCAGTTCCCAGTATTATCCTCCCTATCCTCTCTATTCTCTTACCTCTATCTACTGGTCTTTCTGTTATTTACTAAATAGCTAGTGTGTGTGTGTGTATGTGTGAACATCACAGGTTGTTGAAAAACAGGTTATATTTTGAAAAATTGAATTACTAAAATAATTAATGAGCTAAAAATGATCTAAGAAAAATATTAAGAGAACAAATACAGGAAGTGGAAGACCAGGTCAATAAAGAAATAAAAATTCTGAAAAGAAATTAATCACAAAATCAGAAAATAAAAAGCACAATAAATCAAATAAAAAGTTATTTGAAAATATCACCAACATATTATGTCAGAAACAAAACATCAGGCCTGAAAAACCTTGAACACTCAAAGGCATCAAGTTTGAACCCTTAATAAGCAAAATAAAATAATATAAAATAAATAAATTCATGACTAAATTATGGTAATATGCATGAACTCTGGGAAATCATTAAGAAACCATACATAAGAGTTTGAGAATGAAAATGGTATGGATATGCAGACAAGTTCCATCCAGAAACTTTTCAATGAAATAATTGATAAAAATTTTTCAAAAGTGAAGAATGACATGGGTATCCACATACAAAATGCATATAGAACCTAAAAAAGACAAAATTGAAAAAAGCCTCTCCAAGACATACTATAATAAAAATGCATCACACAGAGAATAAGGGTATAATGTTATAAGATGCAAAAGGAAAATTCCAGGTCACATTTAGAGGTAAAACATTAAGCCTTACATCTGATTCATTAATTCAGACAAGAAAATCCAAAAGGGCCTACACTGAGATCATCAAAGGTCAAAAAGAAAACAATTGTCAAACAAGATTGCTGCATTCTTCCTAACTGAAGATGTAAACACTTTTCCAGATAAGTATAAACTAAAAAAAATCATGATCACTAAACCATCGCTTCAAAAAATAAATAAATACTACACACAGGAGAACTCTAAAAATAAACAATCAAAACACCAAAACAAACGACCCAGAAACAATAATAAAAATCCATAGAATTATGAAATGGCTGAAGCACACTAGAACACCACTAAAGCGAGTGAAATTAATACTAAATTAGATGTATGAAACACATCAAAACAGCAAAAACTAATAAGTATTGATGTATAATAAATCTAAAAATAAGTGCTAACACTCCTTTCATTAAATGATGTATGCAAGCATAGTGGATTAATCAGCAAGACCCAGTTATATGCTATTTTCAGGAGACTCATCACATAAGCAAAGGCATCCACTGGCTGAAAAGTAAAAGGATAGAAAAAAATTTTCCATGCAAATGGGTCTGAAAGCAAGTAGAGGTTGATAATTTCATATCTGACAAAGCAAGTTTCAAGTAAAATTATCAAAAGAAGCAAGGAAAGTCACTACATACTGGTAAAAAGAAATCGTCCAACAATAAGATAAAATAACGGTAAGTATGACGGAGACATCAGTTTGTCTAGTTACATTAAATAAACCCTTCTTGACACTAAATCTCAGATAGACCTTTTTTCTTTTTAAAAGAGAGAGAGAAAGAATCAATTTATCAATTTTTATTTAGTTTTCATTTCTCCGACATTTTGTCGTGTACGTGGTGCTGGATTTCGAACCTTCATCCTTGTCCATGCCAGGAAAGCGCTGTATACTTCTGAGCCACCACTCCAGCCCTCAAGACCTTAATAAAATAATAATCGGTGATTTCAACATAGCTCTCAACAACAGAAAAGTTATTCAAACATAAAATCTAGAAAGATACTTATGAAAGAAACAATACCGTAAACCAAAAAGACCTGACAACTATATAATATTTCACTCAAAAACATCTGAATTCACTTTCTTTTAATCAGTTCATGGACCTTCTCCAAAATAAACCACATTTTAGGTCCCAAAGAAAAAATAAGCCAATAAAAAAATCAATATATAATACCTTCCATTTCATTAAATGATAACAGAATGAAATTAGACATCATCAGCAAGAAAAATTATAACAGTCACATAAGTACATGGAATTTGAATAAAACTGTTTATAATGAGAAATGGATTATACAAGTTATGACTATGATAGTAAAAATATTCTGATACTCAAACTAGAATGGTGATAGTGTACCAAAATCACTGGGAGACTATGAAGTCACTTCTAAGAGTTAAGTTTATACTATTAAGTAAAACATTTAAAAAATAAATGCAAAAAGATCCCAAATAAACCATATAGAAGTACGTCTCAATGCTATAGAAACTCAGAAACAAATTCATTCCAAAACTAAAAGAAAATGAGAAATAATTAAGAACAAAGGCAAAATTAACAAAATAGAGATTTAAAAAGCAGTACAAAGGATCGCTATAACAAAAAGTTGGTCCTTTGAAATGATTAACAAGTTTGATAAATCCTTAGCCAAATTAACAGAGAGGAGAGAGAGAGAGAGAGAGAGAGAGAAGTTCCAAATTAAAAAAAAAAAATCTGAGAATGATGGAATATACCTGTAATCCCAGAATCTCTGGAAGTTCAAATAGGAGGATCACAAGTTCAAAGATAGCCTCCGCAATTTAGGAAGGCCCTAAGAAACTTACTGGGATCCTGTCTCAAACTAGAAAACAGAAAGGATTGAGGATGTGTCAAGTGGTTAAGTTTCTCTGGGTTCAACATCTAATGCCAAAAAATAAATAACTGAAATAAAAATAAAAAATAGAGATGAAAAAGAAAATATAAACAAAGATATTTTGAAGTTACAAGGATCTTTGGAGAACAGTCTAAAAATTTTATTCCAATAAATTAATAAATTAAAAATTTAGAATTTATTGAAAATGTTATAGATTATAAGCCTATCAAAATTGAAACAAGAAAATATACAAAAACCTAAGCAAATCAGTATAAAACAAGAGTTTGAAGTGGGAATAAAAACCTTCCAACAAAGAAAAGCACATGATCAGATGAAATCTGAGCCAAGTTCTACTAGACCTTTACGGAATAATTAGTGCGAACACTCCTCAAATAATTTAATGAAATAAAAAGGGATAAAGCACTAACAAATTTATTCTATGAAGGCAGTATTATCCTGGTACCAAAATTAAAAAAAATATCCATCAAGGAAAGGAAACTATAGACCAATATCTATGATGAGATAATAATGAGCAACTACTAGCCATGTACATTCAACTATTGTACATGATAATCAAATTGGATTCATCGCAGGGATTCAAGGTGAATCCAATATACACAAATCAAAATGTGCAATTCATTGTATAAATATAACAAAAGAAAAATCATATAATTATATAAATATATAAATATCCTTCAATGAAATGTAGCATCGATTCATGTTAAAAACACTGAAGACATCAGCGATATGTAGAACTTAGCTCAAAATACTAAACACTACATAAAAAAAATGCACCATTACAAAGAACAGAGAAAAACCGAAAGGACTTTAAAAAAGAATTTACTGAGGAGTTGAGTTTTTTTACAATCATAAATGAATATATATTAACAGTATCATATGCCTTTGATCCTAAACCAGAATCACACTCACATCACTCACACCCCAGTCTCTTGACTGTTCTAGACCCTCCCCAAAACAGATGTAAATATCTATTTATTTATATGATTGTACATTTTCCAGAATTAAATGATTGCATAAATATTATTTGTATTCTCAGGGGAGTAAAGAGTATGCTAAATTATTGCTTCCACCCCTCCCAATTCCTCCCTATCTTCCATTCCTCTCCAAAATCATGGGAAAAAATAAGAATGTCCACTGCCACTACTCCTTTTCAATATAGTCCTTGAAACTGTAGAGCCAACAATTATGCAAAAGAAGGAAACTAAATGGATACACATAGGAAATCAAGATATCTGTGCTGATGACATGATTCTATATTAGGAGACATGAAAATCTCCACCAAATGACTTCCAGAGTTGGTAAACAAATTCACAATGGTAGCAGGATATAAGAACAACATACAAAAAGCAACACCTTTCCTATTCTCTAATAATGAATCTTCTGAGAAAGATATTAGCAAAACAATTCAGTTCTCAATATCCTCATAAAATTATTGAGAACATATCTAACTAAGGATGTAAAAGACCACATGAGAGGCTGAATGGTGGCGAATCAGTAATGGTGATTGCCTGGCATGCACGAGTATGCATGTTCAAACCCCAGCACCTCATACACAATGAAGTGTTGGAGCAATGAAAGCCACTGGAACAGCTAAATAAAATTGATTCTTTCTCTCTCGCTCTCACTGTCCATCTCTCTTAAAAACAAAACATGAAAATTTTAGAAAAACAAAAAGAAATTAAAGATTTAGAGGATGGAAAGACTCTTATATGGGCACAATTAATATTGTTAAATAGCCATGTTACCAAAGTCATTATACAAGTTCAATGATATCTTCATCAAAATACCAAGGACATTCTTCAGAAAATTAGAAAAAAAGTCCTATTATTCATATGTAAGAATAAAGGTGCAGAATAGGCAAAATAATATTCATATCGCTTGATCTGAAATTGCACCACAGAGCTTTAATAAAAAAATGGTAGTGGCATGAAAGCAAACATGCAGACCAATGGAATAGAATAGAATACACAGAGATAAATCCAAACAGATGGTCACCTAATCTTTGATAAAGTGTCAAAAGCATACAATGGAAAAAAGACATATTTTTAACAAATGTTGCTGGGAAACTGAATATCTACATGTAGAAAAAATGAACTACATCTCTATGTCTCACTCTGCACAAAAGTCAACTGAAAGTGATCAAAGACTTAGAAATTAGGCCAGAACTCTGTGATTGAAAGAAGAAAATATAACCTCAATATTGACATATTAGCTCAGGTACTGACTTTCTTAAAAAGCACAAAAAATACAACCAGAAATCAATAAGTTGACAGCATCACATTGAAAAGCTTCTGCACAAAAAGAAAATAAGAACATTGAAGAGAGAGCCTACAGAATGTGGGGAGAGCTTTGTCATCTGCTCCTCAAACAGGAGATAAATAATAAGAATACCTAAGGATCTCAAAAAACTCAACACCAAACAAATTAAATTGGTAAAAGGATTAAACAGACACTTCTCAAAAAATAGTTACAAATAGCCAACAAGTATGTGCAAACAGATGAACATCTAGCAATTAATGAAATGCAAATCAAGATTAGATAGAATTCATTTCATTCCAGTTACAATGGAAATCATCAATATATAAATAACAATAAATAATAGTAAGGATGTGGTGAAAATATACACTTGTACAATGTTGGTAGAACTCTGCTTTAGTGTGATCACTTTGGGAAACAATGAAGATTCCTTAAAAAACTGTACTAAATTCAGCATACTTTAGTGTTATAAATGTACCAATATCTACAGCAGTATAATTCACAGTAGCCAACTTATGGAAGTAGCCTAGGTGACCTTCAATGGATGAAAAGATAAAGGATACATGGTACATGCATACAATGAAGCTTCACTCACCAATAAAGAATGAAATTATATCATTTGCTTATGAGTGGATGGAACTAGATAACATTACGTTAAGGAAAAGGAGAGTCTCAGAAATTTAATAGTGAAATGTTTTCTTCAATTGTTGAAGCTAGAAAGAGAAAGGAATAAAAAGTGGTGTATCTCATGAAAATAAAAACAGACAAATAGGATAGAGGAAGAGAGTTGAAAGGGATGAAGGTAGAGAGGGCTTAGGGATAGGAATGATATCTACCATATTATTCTATATCCAGGGACTAAAATGAATTCCATTTACATATAGAAAAATAATGTACTAATTAAAAGAGTTGTGGTATAATAGAGATCAGCAGAGTAGTGTACATGTAAGTAAGTAGTATAAGTAAGGGGAGGGAGGAAAGGGAAAGGGAAGGTATTGGCAGGAAAGGGAATGGGCACATTTTTTTATATGCATGTATGAATATGGCATAATAAATCCTACTATAATGTATAATAATAAGTATGATGCACCAGGAAAATTTTAAAGTGTAATATACTTAAAGATAATTTAAAAAGTTAAACTGAAGAAAAGCACACAAACGAAATATATTTCTCTATATTGAATCATCAGGCAATGGATATATGAGGAGGTAGCATGTAGTAAACAAGCAGGATGTCACATTTGTGGGTCTTATAGTAAGAGGTAAACAGTGGCAGAAATAAGTTTGCAATTTGTAAAACCAAAATAGAACAATGTATTATAAACTGGACATGAGTAACAAATATTAAGTCATCCCAAAGACAAATGTAAGCTCTTTACATCTCTGATTGTTTCTAACAAGAATTCTTTAAGCGAGTAAAGAATATGTTCCAGTTTGTATTTCAAAATGGTCTTGTTATAGAGAAAACACATGTTAAAGATCAGCATGAAAGCAGTGAGGTCACTTAGAGTATTGTTTATATAGTACCAGTTGATGGTGGGTTGAGATAGGGCAGAAGAAGATGGTGAGAAATAGATTCAGGGTACATTTGGAAATTAGAGCCATGTAGACTATTTATATAGATTAAGTATAGTGAGTGTGATAAAAGAAATAACAGACCTTAAAACTGAGTAATAGAATTTTGCAGACATCATAGCTACATGCAGTGGGTTACCACTCACTACAGTAGTGCTCTCAAATTATTAATCCATCAAATTGATCAATCCACTGATTAGGTTTCCCCTCTCATAATCTAACTATTTCACCTCAGAACATTGTCTTGTTGAATATCACATGAGCTGTTTTGGGGATGCCTTATATCAAAACCATAACACATACACAACACACACACACGTACACACACACATGCACACACAGAAATTTGCAGTCTATAACACTCATCTACTGCAGACTTTTTTTAAAAGAGGGAAGTGAGAGAGATATATAGTCAGTTTTATTTAGTTTTTCATGTAGTTTTCATTGCTCTGATACTTCATTGTATATGTGGAGCTGGGGTTCAAACCCAGGTCCTCAGAGCATGCCCGACAAGCACCATAACTCCTGAGTCACCGCTCCAGCCCCAACTGCAGACATTTTTAATTAATTGTTTACTTTTGTCCTATGGGATGTGAAATGAAAAGTGGAACATATTTTATGATGCAATACTTTTAATACATTTAATTTAAGATAACATATTTGTGGCATAGAAAAATACTACAACACCGTATTGAGTTTTAGAGTTTAAGGATGTTAATGGAATATAATATTCTAGAACTATAGCAGGTTGAGAAAATATATATTTCCAATCATACTGTTTTATGCAAGATACAAAAATGTGTAAAGCACATGATAAAAACTATATCACTACTCCATTTATGGTCATCTTCATGCTATAATGTAAACCTGACAGGAATAAAGGTCTTTGGACACGAAATTACCTCTACCTGGAACTTCTTACTCCTAAGTGGCCACATGGTACCATCACATTTACCTGCTTAACTGACATATTTAGTCTCTTTTTTTCTCTATTTTTGTATCATTTTATCATTATTGAATGTACTATACATTTAGCAAATTTTGGAATTTAGCATTAGACTATTCCTCACAAGGTATAAATTTTATAGAATCAGAGAACTATTTTCCTAAATATTTTACTGCTCTTACCTTAGATCTTATCACATTGTAAGAAATGTGGTACATACTCAAAAACAGGACTGAATAGAAGAATGACCTTGCCTACTGGGCTTTACATGTGAATTATTTCTATTTGCTTTTGGTCATGTGTATTGAAATAAATATTTCCAGTGATAATATCCCCCTTTTATGCAGATATATGAGTTTTTTTTTAATTATTTTTTGAACAACCTTACACGATTTTAACAAAATAATATAAAATGTGTATAAAATGTGTAAATATTCTGAATATTGCAATTATCTCCAGGAGTGCCCCCCCAATTACCCTCTCTTATCCTTCCCTTCCCTTTCCCTTTATAATTCTAAACAAAAGTATTAGATTGTAAAGCATTACATCTTATCTGGATTTAACTCATGTTACTAGACTAGCTTTCTCACTGTCCAGGATCTAGTCCCCACCTCCACCTATGAGTGGAGACAATTGACCCTTAGATCTCTGGGTTAAACTGATTTTACTCATCATGATCTCTTCCATAACCATCCATTTACCCTCAAAGGCTGCAAGGTCGTTGTTTCTAATTGCTGTGTAATATTCCATGGTATAAATGTACCACAGTTTTTGGATCCATTCTTCCTGTGAGGGACATCGGGGTTGTTTCCATAAGATGACCTAAGAAGATGGAAAGATATCCCTTGCTCTTGGATAGGCAGAATTAATATAATAAAAATGGCCATTCTACCAAAAGCTTTATATAGATTTAATGCTATCCCTATAAAGATACCTATGTCGTTCTTTAAAGACATAGAAAAAGCAATTCTCAAATTCATTTGGAACAACAAAAAACCAAGAATTGCCAAAGC
>PVKS010014802.1:0-47522 GCA_004027875.1 Aplodontia rufa
CCCCATATGGTAACACAAACCTATAATCCCAGCAACTCAGGAGGCTGAGGCAAGAGGATCATAAGTTTGAGGCCAGCCTCAACAACTTTGCAAGACCCTAAGCAACTTGGTGAGACCCTATCTCAAAATAAAAAAGACTGGGGATGTGGCTGAGTGGTAAAGCACCTGAGTTCAATCACCAGAACCAGTACCAAAAAGAAAAAGAAAAGAACTGTCAACCTGGATTGCTATATCCAGCAAAGCTATCCTTCATCAAAGTAGAAATACAAACCTTCCAAGGTATGCATATACTAACAGTTTGTGACTATTAAGCCAGAATTTCAGAAGATACTTAAATTCTACACATAGGAAATAAAAACAACCAAGGGAACTTGAGAAAGAATAGATATTATTAGAAGAGTAGATAAGCAAATGAGAATTAGCATTGAATCAAACAGTAGAAATAAATCAAAATGGCAGAAAGTGATAAATACTTCTGTAGTAACATAATTATCTCAGTTCTCCAATTAAAAGACATAGATGAGCAGATTGAGTTTAAAAAAAAACAAAAGATACCCAACTATATATTACCTTCAAGAAACAGACTTCATAGGTACAGACATCCCACAGGCTGAAACTGAACAGTTAGAAAATGATATTCCATGCAAATGCACCCTGAAACCAAACAGGAGTAATTACTCTCATGTCCAACAAAGCAGACTTCAAGCCAAAATTAGAAGAGACAAAGAAGGGTTTAATAGGGGGAAACATGGAACCATGGGGAACCCAAAGTGGGGAAAACATGGAATAGCATGAGCCTTCACTTGCTCTGTCATTATTCATTTGTTCTT
Organism: Aplodontia rufa; assembly: GCA_004027875.1. NCBI lineage: Eukaryota > Metazoa > Chordata > Mammalia > Rodentia > Aplodontiidae > Aplodontia > Aplodontia rufa. The sequence continues at coordinate 831 of PVKS010014802.1, forward strand.
GATTGTTTAATAATGATTCCCTCCTAAATGTAAGACCATATTTAACGAATAAAAGAAAAGACAAAGAAGGCCACTACATACTGGTAAAGGCAACAATTCAACAAGAAGATACAGCAACAGTAAATATTAATACCCCAAATGACGGTGTGCCTAATTATGTGAAACAAGCACTACTTGACATATAGGCTCAGATCCCAGTTTAATAATACCAGGTAATTTCAGTATACTCTCTCATATATTTCCAGACATAAAATCAGCAAAGATGCTACACACTTAAAACATAACCATAAGTCAATTGGGAGAAATTTAAAAAATCTTGAAACCAAGTGAGAATAGAAAATACAGCATATTAGAATCTCTGGGACACAGTTTCAGTTTTAAGAAGAAAGTTTTTAACTCTGAGCATCTACATAGAATAATCACAAAGATCCCAAATAACCTAGTGATGCATCTCTCAAGTCTTGGAAAAGCAAGAATAAATCATTCCCAAAACTAGTAGAAGGAAAGCAATAATGAAGATCAGAGCTGGAGCTGGAGCAGTGGCTTGGCGGTTAGGGCACTTGCCTGGCATGCTCAAGTATGTGGGTTCGAACCCCAGCACCACATACACAATAAAGTGTCAAAGCAGCCCTAAAGCCACATGAAAAACTAAATAAAATTGATTCTCTCTCTCCCCTGCTTTTTCTTAAAAAGTAAAATAAAATAAAAAATAAAGATCAAAGCTGAAATTAATGAAATAGAGAATTAAAAAATATAAAGAATCAATTAAACACAGTTGGTTCTTTGAAAAAGTAAGCAATATTGATAAACCCTTAGCCAAACTAATCAGAGAAGACCTAAATTAAAAAGTAAGAGAGGAAAAAAAAAAAGAAAATACCACAGCAGACATCATGGAAATGCAGAGGATTATTAGGAAATGTTTTGAAAATGTGTATTCTGATAAATTAGAAAATCCAGAAGAAATGGATAAATTTTTAGATACATGTGAACCAAGAGGTTAGAGAAAACCTAAATAGACCAATAACAAGCAATGAAACTGAAGCAGTAATAGAAAGCCTTCTAACAAAGAAAAACCCAAGGACCCAGAGGTATTCATTCACAACTGAAATCTACCGTACCTTTACAGAAGAACAAATGTCAGAACTCTGAAAGTTATTCCATGAAATAGAAAGAGAACATTCCCAGATTCATTCTACCAAAATGAATATTACCCTGATACCAAAACCAGATAAAGATACATGAAGGAAAGTATAGACCAATATTCTTGATGAGCATGGAAGCAAAAATCCTGAATATTAGCAAATTGAATTCAGTAACACAGTAAGAAGATTATACACTACAATTAAATAGTTTTCATTCCAGGAACGCAAGGATATTTCCATATGCAAATCAATAAACATAATTCATCACATGAATATAACCAAGAACAAAAATCACATGATCATTTCAATAGATGCAGAAAAGTTTTCAACAAAATTCAACACCCATTCATTATAAAAGCCCTGAAGAAACTAGGGATGGAAGGAACTTAACATCATAAAAGCTATTTGTGACAAATCCAAAGCCAACAACATACTGAACAGGAAAGAACTGAAAACATTTCCTTTAAAATCAGGAATAAGACAAGGACATTCACTCTCCACTCCTATCAATACAGTATTTGAAATTTTAGCCAGAGCAGTTAGGCAAGAGCAGTAAAGGTAACATACAAATAGGAAAAGAAGTCATCAAATTAACATTTTGCAAGTGGTATCCCAAAAGCTCCACCAGAAGTTTTCTAGAGCTGACAAATTCAGAAAAGTAACAGAATACAAAATTAACATACCAAAATCAATAGCTTTTCTAAACACCAATTATCAATCTACTGAGAGAGACATCAGGAAAACAATTCTACTTACAATAGGCTCAGAAAAATAAAATATCTAGGAAAAAATCTAACCAAAAATGTGAAAGACCTCTACAAAAAAAATTGCAGAACACTGAAAAAAGATATCACATGTTCTTGAATAGGCTGAATTAATATGATTAACATGACCATGTTACCAAAAGTGATCTACAGATTCAATGAAATTCCAGTCAAAATACCAATGTTATCTCTCCTATGTGAAATCAGAATAAAATAAAGGTGGAGGGAAGAATAAGCTTACATAAAGAACCATTCAAATACAAATTAATAATCACCTAAAGGAGGTCTAGTAGAATAGAGGAAGGAGAAGGGGATGAGGCAGAAAGATGGGATAGAAATGGGGAGTATAAAAAAGTATATTTTGCACCTCTAAGATACTAAATAGTTCCCACACAATCATTAAAAACTATAAAAAAATCAAAGGGAAAGAAATACCAATGATATTCTTCATAGGTCTACGAAAAAAACAGTTCTAAAATTATTACGGAAGAATGAAAATCCCAGAATAGTCAAAGCAGTTCTGAGCAAAAAGAGCAATGCTGAAGGTATCACAATACCAAATTTCAAATTATATTGCAAAGCTGTAGCAACTAAAATAGCATGGTACTCACACAAAAATGGACACATTGATCAATGAAATAGAAGACACAGAAACAAACTCACACAGATACAGACATCTGATCCTTGACAAAGTCTCAAAAAACACACATCAAATAAAAGTCTTTAGCTAATGGTGCTGGGAAAACCAGATGTCCACATGTAAAACATAGATCCCTATCTCTCATCCTACAGAAAAGTTAACTCTGTATGGATCAAAGACGTAGGAATTAGACAAGAAACTTTACAACTGCTAGAGTAAACCATGGGATCAACATATAGGCACAAGCAACAACTTCCTCAGTAGGACCTCTAGAATTAATAAATGGGATAGCATCAAATTAAAAGGCTTCTGCACAGCAAAGGAGTAAATGAAGAAAACAAAGAGCCTAAGGAATGGGAGAAAATCTGCCAGTTACTCTTCTGACAGATGATTAATACCCAGAATGTATAAATAACTCAAAAAAATTTAGCAGCAAACAAAAAAATGAATAACCTAGTCAATAAATGAGCAAGTGAATTAAACAGACACTTCTCTCAGACGAAATACAAATGGCCAATAAATACATGAAAAAGGTGTTCAACTTCTTTAGCAATCAGGGAAATGCAAATCAAAACTATATGGATATTGTCACTTCAGCTGTTGGAATGGCAGTTATCAAGAATATAAATAATAAATACTGGGAAGGATAAGGGGGAGATACAATAACATATTATTGATGGGACTGAAAATTAGTACAACCACTATGGAAATCAGTATAAAGGGTCCTCAAGAGTCTAGGAATGGTAGCATAGTATGACCAAGCTATCCCACTTCTTGGTATTTATCCTGAAGAACTCGGATCAGCTTATTATAGTGATACAAGCACATCAATGTTTATAGCAGTAAAATTTACAATAGCCAAGTTATAGAATCAACCCAGTGCCCCTCAACAGATGAATGGATTTTAAAAAGTATTGTATAGGAGCCATAAAGAAGAATGAAATTATGGCATTTGCTGGTAAATGGATGGAAATGGAGACCATCATGCTAAGTTAAATAAGCCACATCCAGAAAAGCAAGAGTCAAATGTTTTCTCTCATAATAAGACCAAAGTAAGGGTGACAAAGTAAGGAGCAGAGATCCCATGAAAACAGAAAGGAATCCAGGCATGGTTGCACACACCTGTAATCCCAGCAACTTGGGAGGCTGCGGCAGAAGTACCACAAATTCAAAGCCAGCTATAGCAACTTAGCAAGGAAGCAACTTAGCAAGACCCTGTCTCAAAATACAATATAAAAAGAACTGGGGATCTGGCTCAGTGGGTGAGAACCTCTAGGTTCAATCCCTGGCACCAAAAAAAAAAAAAAAAAAAAAAAAAAGGAGCCCAGTAGAGTAGAGAAAGAGGATGTAAGTGGAGGGAGAAGGGATGGGAAAAGGGAAGAAAAGTGGAATAAAATTGATGAAATTATGCTACATACATATATGAATATACCACAGTGAATTTCACCTTTATGTATATTTAATAATACACCAGTTAAAAAAGTACTATAAATGAACAAAGGAGGACCAGTAGAGTAGAGGAAGGGGAATGAAGAGAAGGAGGACAGGAAGAAAGGTGAAAGAACTGGGGACTGAAGTGGAGCAAATTATATTCCATGCATGTATGATTATGTCAAAATAAACCTTAATATTATGCATAACTATAATGCACTAATAAAAAACATTTTTAAAAATGAATTTTAAATTTTTTCAACATTACAGGATAACTGTTGGTGCTTTTGTAAAGATTTAGACATTTATTTTCTGACAGTAAAACAATATATTTAATTAAACAGTAACGATCAAATATTTTATATTTAAAAACATTCTAATTCTGTTCTTTGTAATTTCAAAAGTATTAGTATTAGTAGCTTTTTCATTTTTACCAAGGTTTCTCTTAAACTGCAATTTCTAATTTTGACTTTCATTTAATTAAGGAGAATCCAATATATTTAAGTTTGGTGATAACTTACTTCTTAATTTAAAGTTGTCTTAGTTCAGGCTACTGTATAACTATGCCATGGACTGGGTGGTTTAAGCAACAAGCATTTATTTCTCACAATTTTGGAAGCTGAGACATCTAAGATCAAGGTTCCAGCAGATAAAGTATCTGATAAGGACCAACTTCCCAGTTTGTAGATGTCTATCTTCTCATTCTACATTGTCCAAGGCAGAGGCAGAGAGAGTAGAAGCAACCTCTCCCCTGTCTGTCCTTACAAGGGCACTAATCCCATTCATGAGGGTTCCATGACCTAATTATCCTCCAGAGATCCCATCTTCAGATTTCATAACCTTGGAGATTTAGCTTCAATATGTGAATTTTGAAGGGACATTTCATAACATTGGAGATTCAGCTTCAATATGTGAATTTTGAAGGGACATAAACATTCACTCCACAGCAAGAGTATACAAGTGCATTTAAGGCACCTTATTAAGGTTTTCTTTCATAGGATTTCAGAAGTGCTCACCCTGCAAATTTTTATCCAGCCTTCAAATATTAAATCAGAAGTCAACAAAAGGGCCCAAGCTTTTAAGATCTGAGAACCACATGATTTCTATTAAAACTACTCAATCTGCTATTGTAGTGTAAAAACAGTGACATACAAAATATAAGCAATGACTATGGTTGTGTTTTAGTAAAACTTCGTTTATAAAACAAGTAATTGTCCAGATTTGGCCTGCAGACCATAGTTTGATTACCCTTGAGTTAATCCATTGTCTGGTTAATGTATCCTCTTAAAGTATAATATGAAATATAGTATAAATTCTTTAGTTATATTTCTTTTAAATTATTTCTTTTTAATGCATTTTTAGTTTAATATGGATTATTTGACCCTAAACCTCTGGACTATTCTATGCTTATATTTGCCATAAGTTCTCACTAAACAAAATAACCAGTTGGGGTGGGGGAGGATGGGTAAAAGGTAATTGGAGATATTTACTAATTACTGTGTACAGTAGGTATTAGTTGATAATAGTGTTTTGCATATCTTCTATGGGAAAATCTATCTTATTGTACAACATCTTATTTTCATTTATGTATATGGCCATCCTGTTTTCAATTATGTGTTTCCATTCTTAGGTTAAGTACTTCCCTTGCATTCTGTCTCTCATTCCTTCTATTTGAATATTGGTTTCTCATTTTTGCTTTCCTGTTAGAGCAAAGACTACTTGCATAGGTACCTTTTCAAACCATAAGATTCATTTGATCAAACATTAAACTTTATAGAATAGTTTTCTAAACATTTTTTGGATAATATCTTCCCCCACCTTGATGACACATGATGAGAGCAAACAGTAGGATTTTGTATTCCATACTTCATTAAAAATAACTTAAATTTACCCGTTTTGGAAAGGCACCAGGGGAGTATAGGGAAGGATATCTTTTTCATTCCATGTGAATTATTATTTCCTCTTTATTGCAAGCCATTTATACTACAGTAGTGCCCCCACTTATTCACAGGGGTATGTTCCAAGACCCCTCAGTATATGCCTAAAACCTCTGATAATACCAAACCTTATATGTATACACTGTGACTATTGATCTTATAATCAACACAACTCCTCAAAGACTAGGCAGGTAGCATATACAGTGTGGATATGCTAGACAAAGGCATGATTTACATCCTAGGCATGATGGGATAGATAATGCAAGATTTCATCATGTCACTCAGAACAGTAAACAATTTAAAACTTATGAATTGTTTATTTCTGGACTTTTCCATGTAATATTTTTGGGCTGATGTTAACTGCATGTAATTGAAACCATGGAAAGTGAAACTGCAGATAAGGTGGGACTTCTGTACTAAAAAGATACATTGGGCTGGAGCAGTGGCTCAGCAGTTACAGCACTTGCTCAGCATGCACTAGTACACGAATTCAAACCCCAGCACCATGTGCACAACTAAGTGTCAGAGCAACAAAAGCCACATGAAAACTAAGTAAAAATTGATTCTCTCCCTTCTCTCTCTTTAAAAATAAGAAAAGAAGATATATTGCCAAGTTTGATGATTTCTCATTACCCAAGTCCGATGGGTTTTATGCTAGTTCTTGTCCTCTTAGATTCTCTTTACTTCAATTTGCCAGCTAGCCAGTCAAGTGTTATTAAATCTAGGAACTTTCATTCAGTTTGATCTTTCAGTGTTACTTTCAGAGATGTATTTCTGGGGTTGGGGATTTAGCTCAGTGGCAGAGCGCTTGCCTAGCATGCGCAAGGCCCCGAGTTCAGTCCTCAGTCCTAAAAAAAAAAAAAAAAAAAAAAAGCAGAGATGTATTTCTTCCTTTTTATCAACTAATTATAGAACTATTCTCTTTGCCCTCTAAACTGTTATCCTAAGGGTGTTTTCCAGTTTTCATTTGTACCTTAATAGTGTTTGAATTTGATTCCAATGCTTGCTTGCTTACTTAATCCTAAAACATTACCACCTGATTGATGGTTACAGCCTCCTCAAGCTGAAAATTGTGAATATACAATAATCTAACATTCTATTTTCAGAATCCTCACTGCTTATATGTTAGATTGCATCAAATTTCTCCTCTAAAATCAAAACAATACCAGTGATACTTTTGACCTCTTGGTCTCTTTTATACTGTTTTATATTATTTTATACTGCATTTTATACTTTTTCCCCTTTTTCAACTCTTTAACTTGATAAGAATAATAGATTCATTTCTCTCTCTTTTTTATGAGAGAGGGAGAGAAAATCCATTTTATTTATTTTTTTCATTAGTCCTTTATTTGTCCAAAACTTAGGTGTATACATGGTGCTGGGGTTTGAACACAAGTCCTTGCACATGCCAGGCAAGCACTGGAACTGCTGAGCCACCTGCTCCAGCCCCCTCATTTCTCTCATTACTGCCAAATCTCTTTCAGCTCTCTATCACTTCCCAGTGGGATTACTATATGCTTTAGACTCCTCCATTTTCAGTTTCTATGCCTTTAATCATATATAAAGTCTCAATTTAAGTTTTTAATCTAAAATTAGTATTTTTGCCTCTTATCACTCATAACTCTTATCCATAGCCTTATAAATTCCTTAACATTAAATATTATATTCTAATGTTTCAATATTCATTAACGTAAATTACACACATATGTATATAATGAAGCTAGCCCTGTCTGTCTTCTCTTGAGCCTTTAACCAAGCAATAAATACATAAAACAGTTTGACTTCACTTCTCTCTGCCGAGAGAACTAGAGTGCACTGAGTAATAGCCAATATACAATGAGTAGCTGACTAGGCATGAATAGCTGTATATTGTCACAGTAAATTTCATTTATGCCACAAATACTTATCACCTAACATATGCTTGCCAGTATTCTAGGCACTGATAATAAATACAGAAGTGAATAATGTTAAGTGGTGTTGGACAGTTTTGAATGGGGTGGGAAAGCCAGGCCACTCAATACATTAACAACTGGACAAGTTTGAACCCATGGGACCTGTGCTATATCGAATATGGTGGCCACTAGCCACAAGCAGCTATTTACCATCAATTTTAAGTTAATTAAAATTAAATGAAATGTAAAATTTAGTTTCTTAATTGCAATTAATCACATTTCAAGTGTACCCTCATAGTACTAATTGCTACTATTTGTGACTGTAGGTATAGAATATTTCTACCAACATAGAAAGTTCTATTAGACAGTACTGCACTAAAGATATTTCAACAAATATGTAAATTTTTGAGCCTACCCAAGACTAAATATATTTTAGGAAAGTTTGGTCCCCTAAATAAGGAGCTGGCCAAAACCCAAAGTACCAAAAATGTAGTAGCAAATCGGTTGTTTTCTTTGATCCAACAGACTTTTTCAGTAGCTTTATAACCATAATTTATGTTAGTTTTTTTAAGAGAGAGGGATATGAAAGAGTAAGAGAGAATTAATTTTATTTAGTTTTTCATGTGGCTTTCATTACTCTGACACTTCCTTGTACACATGGTGCTGGGGTTCAAACCCGTGTCTCTGCACATACCAGGCAAGCGCTATAACTCCCATGCCACTGCTCCAGCCCCATATTTTCTTAATAATTGTCTCATTTGGGAGGGACCCTCCTGTGGTTGCAGTTCATTGTCAGCTTGAAGCTACAGTCATTTGAAGACTTGCACAGACTGTATGTCCTAGGAGGCACTCAAGTAATCTACATACACACACACACATGCGTGTGCAAATATGTGCCCAAAAAAATTCCAGATGACACAGGTGTGTGGAATTACTCTAGATATTACAGAAGAAGTACCTATGAGGCCCATCCTGCTGTTGCCAACTTAAAGAGTACTTTTGTGGGGGTTTTGGACAACTTTCTAAATGGCCTGCCAAGCACTACTCCTCTTTAAAAAAAAAAATTAGTTTTTAAAACCCTCCTGATAAAAGGAAATGTTATAACACACTTGTAATCTATGCTTATTTTATGTACTAAGTATTTTTAAGTTCTGAGAAAGCAGAGAGCAAGACTTTCCAGAGTGCTGGACCTTTCCTAATAACTAGGTTCTCACTTCATAGCATTCTAATTTAATTAGTACCACATGTTCTACAAGTATTTAATAAATATTGATTGATGTTCTACATTCATCTACTCTAAATTACACCTTTTTGTTCTGTTAAGTCTTTCTGATCCATATTTTCTCTTTACTTAACAGACAGTGTGGAGCATTCATTATTAAGGCAATTGGGCAGCTCTAGTCCAGCTCAACTGATTTCTTGTCCAATGATCCTTGTGTGACCAAGATCCAGCTTCAAGGAACCGACTAGAAGCTGCCCGTTGTGAAACTTAGGGTTAGTTAATACCTCACAATACTTTTTTATTCCACTATAAGCTGTCTAAACTTGATGAAATTTGCTTTTTCGGCTGTTTTACAAAATTATTTAGATAGATGTGGCATGTTTTTTATGTGTTAATCTAACTGTAGTGACATTTTCTACAACATGTTTTATGCATTCCATAAATAATAACCACATTGGGAATAGTGAGGTGTCTTTTATTTTCTCTGCCTGGTGTTATTTTTCTTCCCAGACTCTTAGATATTATATTTCATATCCTTTAATATTTATAATATTTAGGATAAGAATATTTCTAACTCTAATAGAATTTTTAATATGTTCATACTTTAGAACATAGTATTAGTCTTTTGATTTAGTTTTATCACTTTGCTATTTTGTCGTTTAATACGCTTTTATCAAAATTTTTATTCATTTGTTACTGCTACTTCTTATTTAACTTTGCTTCCACTATGGTTTTCAGAATTTAAGTAGTATTTATACTTCTTTTACTATACATCTTCTAAATATTAGAAGTACTATCAACATGATCAATATTCTTGGGTTTTCACGTGATTAATTTAACTGTATTAAATTTTTCTCTAAGGTTTGAGATAATACTATAACCCTCCTATAACATCATCCATTTGGTACCACATTTTATACAATATTATAGATCCATGTCATGGAATTTTGATCAAAGATGGGCTCACCTCTGACATTACCCCATAACATTGACCGACAGTCCACTATATTAACGTTCTTAAAATGTATTAATCGTCTAACCTCTTTATTTTTAAAATATATTCAATTATCTATGTGATTAATTTTTAAAAAGACAATTAAATGTTTTCATACAATACAAAATTATTTCTCACACCAAAGGAAAACTTTAGTTTCTGACTCTAAAGTCAATTCATATTATAAAATTGGAACTGAGGGGGGGCCATTATTGAAAAGATATAAAACAAATCATAAGCATTTTTAATTATTTAGTTTCTATAGTAGTACAAGAAATATCAGTTTTTATTTTCATTTGCAGTTCTTTCACTGAATTTAATTTTAGAAAAGGGAAAATACTAAAACTTGACATTACCCTAATAAATTTAACTCTTCTCTGTCCTAGTCCAACCCTGAATGTATTCCATGCTCAGCAGCAGCATCAGAAATAATAGGACATAGACCCTAAAGTTTTTTCCAGTGAGTCAAATAGAGTGTTTTCTTTTGAAGCCATAATGAATATGTTTGCCAGTCAAATGGTTTCATGAAAATAATAAGACTCTATGAATGTATACTAGCATACAAGGATCTCATGCACATTATTTTATCCTCAGTTTTACAAATGTAAATAGACTAAGTCCCACAATGAAATTTCAAAAGTTTTTATTCTATAAGTAGAAATTTATTAAAAACTGATGTTAGAGATCTTCTTTTAATAGCACTATCCTTGAGAACAAAAAAAAGTTAATGTTTTGACTTTCAAAATGTTAAACATGATGCTAAACAAATCCTGGACTGTTAATAAAAAATAATAATGTATTGGGCAAAGCATTTTGATAATAATTGATACCTAAGTGTGTTTCTTCCACAATTATATGGATATATGCACACACACATAATTATATACATACACATAGATTGTATGTGTACATATACACATATAATTCATATATGTACGTTTTAGAATTGAGCTTCATACATGTACATTTTGGAATCTAGCTTTATTCTGAAACATTAGCAAAATCTTTGGAATTCCTTGACAACCTAATTCTTTGGATGATACACATCCTTTCTGTGTATACTTGGTATTAAACCCAGAGGTACTTAACCACTGAGCAGCATCCCCAGTTCCTTTCATTTATTTATTTATTTTTATTTTGAAACACCTTCTTGCTAAGTTCCTTAGAGTCTTGCTAAGATCCTGAAGCTGGCCTCAAACTTGAAATCCTCCTGCCTCAGTCTTCTGAGCCACTGGGATTACAAGTGTGCGTACCACCACACCAGCCTTATCCATCCTTTCCTATTGGTTTAGTGTGATAGCCCAGACATGTTACTTCAAAAAACAGATGAATTGAGAGGATGAAATTCCCCACACATACTAAGTAAAGACCATTGTATTTTTCCATTTTGTAGTATTTCATCAATCAATAATTTTGAAAAGTAAGCTTTTACTTACTAATACCCATTTTGAAAAGCCAGTCTGAAGAAATTATCTGAAATTCACTGTTTTTAAGGGAAATAAATAGTACAAATAATAGAACATATACGTACTAAAATCACAAGATAAAGACTTTGCAACCCGTTTTCCAATTGGTATAGAAAAGGATCTTGGAAAATTAAGAATTAAACTTCTCTGTCAGCTAATTTAAGAAGGATGGCTCAGAAAGAGAAATCATTTAGTTTATAACAGTTTTATAAATTTCTGCCAACATGTTTTGAACAAACATTCATAATAACTCCCCTCTGTAGGCATATATTGCCTGGATATATGCTATAAAATAATGAATGGGGTCACACACAAAAATTATTTTTGCTTTTCCCAGAAATTATGCTTAGATAATATAAAATACAGAATCAAAGGACTGGAAAGGACTTTAGGAGAGCATCCAAATCAATTTTGATATCATGCTTCAGTATGTTTTATTGTTATAGTAAATTGCTGTCCCCTGGACCTCTACTTTGACAAAAATTTATTCTGAAATACCTAAAGACTTACAAGAAAATTTTTTACCCAAAAGGTAGATTTAATGTTCATATTGGTACTGTTTCTTTCACTTCACTCAGTATTGCCATTCCTATTCATACCTAATTTTTGTTAATGCTTCTATCCTTCCATGTTGAATACCACTCTAATTAGCAGCTACAATGGCTGGTGTTTGTTGGACCTGCTGTGTGTCTCTTTGCTTTTATGTATTGTATAAATTTTGTATTTTTTGAATTCTGCTGGATCCGTTCAGAAATGAGTGCTATTCAAGATAACTTGTTTTATTTTACATTGTCATTTTTTTTATTTTCCCTTTCCATGTGACACAGTCCTTCAGTTTTCCAAATGCTAGTTCCATGGTTATCTTGATGTCACCTACTTTCGGCCCTGTCAAGACTCTGCAAATATAAAATAGCAGGCATAAATTTCAAACTAGTGAATGGGTAACTAAATAATAGATTTCCAATATTTTTATTGGTTCATTTTAGTTATATATAACAATAGGATTCATTTTGACATAAAAGCATGGAATATAGTTTGTTCTAATTTAGTTCCTGGTACTTCCCCTTTCTCTCCCCTCCTCCCTCCCCCATTTCCTTACCTCTACTCTACTAATCTTCCTGCTCTTTACTTACAGTTTTTTTTTAATTAGTGTCTTGTGGTGGATGTGCATGATGGGGATCTTAATCATTCTTTCTAAGCATGCTTCTTAAAATAGAATCAATTAATATAATGCCAAGCCTGATTATAGTTAACTAAAAATACACAGTAACAAGCTAAATAGTTTTTTTTATTTAAGGTATCCCTGGTGAGTGATACATTTACATCTGACTTAAATTTTAAGCATGTAAATGTTCTAAATTTCCATCTATTGATTTATGTGTTTTCCTCATTTATTTATTTTTTAGTTAAGAAAACCCAAAACTTGATTGTTTAATAATATTTTAGGATGATTTCTTAGTGAAGCCAGTATAGTTTTGCATTTCTAGCAAGGTGTGTACCTGTAGAGTAAATGTCATTTAATATTTTGATAAAGGTGATACAGGTCATAAACATCTCCTTGGTGTATTTCTTCCCTTTGGAAAACAAGTATGAGAAGTGATATCTCTTTAGTCAAGAGAAGAGACTGGAGCCCTTCCCTTGCTGGCCTAAGAGTCTTCGCCTCACTTCAGCCCTTTTACTTTTACTGGTAGTGTTCATCAGAGAAAATTTGGATGAATGATCTTAGATTTTTTTTGTCTTCTACATTTCCTTCTTCATGGAATAGTGATGATTATACACATCGCTTGTGGGGGGGAAATAATACTTTTAGGAAACAGTTTTTTAATATTATTTTTTAAGGAAATTCAAGTTTCTTTCCTGAAGTATAAAGACTTAGAAGTATCTAGCCCTTATTTTTTAGCTTTTATTTTCTCCCATTACTTACCACTGGCAAGTTTAGTGGAAGGCTCTCTAGATCCTTGTCTCTTATGTTTGATGGGCTTCAGTGGTCTAAAAATCAGTTTTCCCATTGGAAAATTCCAAGCTAGAAATCAAACTTCCTGTCACATGAGTTCCATAAACCTACTAATTGATGCATCAGTCTGGGAAGAATTCCATCTACCTACCTGAATAGTTCCTTTCTAGCTTTTTCTCCAAGTACCTTGCTTGAATCAAATTTTTTTTTTAAGAGAGAGGTACAGTAAGAGAGAGAAGAGAAAGAAAGGATCAGTTTTATTTAGTTTTTCATGTGGCCCTCATTGCTTCTCCAAAGCTTCGTTGTGTACGTGGTGCTGGGGTCGAACTCATGTACTCATCCATGCCAGGCAAGCGCCATAACTGCTGAGCCACTGCTCCAGCCCCAAATTAGTTTGTTTTAAAGTAAATGTTCTGATGATGAGAAATACCTGCCTTCATTCTGACTCCAAATTTTTAGACTCTTTTCTTATTCTACCTAATTCATTTAACTGTCTTGAGTCTTTTTTCTTTTATATATATATTTTTTGTTAGTGCATTATAGTTTTACATGATGGGATTAGTTGTCGCTTATTCCTAGATGCACACAAATCAGCAGTCTTTTCTTATCTACCTAATTTAACCTTCTTAACTGAAAATGATAGAATTTAAGGATGTTTATTATGTACCCATTATTTGCACATTTTCATCTCTTTCATTTTTCAAATGCACTTAAATATTTAATATTGTAAGAGTTTTATCCAATTCCAACCATATTACAAATGGTTTAAATTCAAAGGATATTTCCATGAACAACAAATGTCTAAAGGGAGCTAAATAAATTCTAGATTTGGAGAACTTATCAAAAGCAGGATAGAAAAAAATGTTATCTTTCCCTGCCTCAACTTACCTAAGAAAGAACTTGAGACAATGCTATTAACCAAAAAGATTTGATCCAGTTTGGAAGAATTTTCAGCAGTATAACATAACATGAAAAAATTCAAGCAACATGAGGAAAAGATATTTGGATTAAGGAATACAGTTTAAATCCAGCTAATTTGTATTTAAGAATGCCTTTCTTGGTTTTCACAATTTCTTTTTTTCTTCCATGTCTGAATCCATTGGTACTCTTAAAGCTACAAGTTTTTCACTGTTTTTCCTAATAATAATAGAGTAAGCATTTTGGAAGTGTGGAAAGAGAATCAGGATAGCTTTTACTTGACTATGGAATATCATGGCCTTTTAATCCTCAATTTTGCTTTATATATTATAAATATTATATGAGATAAATTTAAAAAGTGACAGGCAGAGTGACCTTTGTGACTAAATCCTAGAGATTAAAGTAAATGTGGAAAGATATGCTAATACACATCTTTTTATGTATCTATGTCTTCATTAAAAAAAAAACTCTCCTGTTTCCTAAGAGAATTTCATAGGTATAACCCTAGATAATAATGAAATGCAGGCATTTTGTATGGTACTTAAGCAGGTCTGTATTTGTGAAAGCTGGATCTGTCAGTCTATGAGTTATCTCGGTATTTTTTCCATCAAATGAAACTATTTAAAGGAATGGTGATTTTCCTTTCATGAAACATTTGAGATAAAAAATGATACTAAGAAAATCTCAGAGTATTTAAATTTCAGAGGCTACGTGAGATTCAATTGCTTATGTCATCTTTTATTGTTTTTTAATCCAATTGAATATAACCTGGATCATCTGAAACTTAAGGCTTTGTGGTAATCAAGTGTAAAACTCCTTTATTTCTATAAAGGAGCCTGGGTGGTTGGAGCTTTCTTTCATCATTCACACACACATAAACAAGTATGTATGTATGTGTATAGGTGTGTATGTGTATGTGTGTGTGTGTGTGTGTGTGTGTATAAATATAAAACAGGGTAGCAGGGGAAAAATGTATATTAACAGAATAATCATTGTAATATTGCTTATTAACAAAGCTCCTTTATAGAAATGCCTGGGTGATTGGAGCTTTATCATTCACACAGACACACACACACACACACACGTATATATGTATGTATAAAGATAAAATAGGATAGCAGGGAAAATGTATATTAACAGAACGATCATTGTAATATTCCTTATTAACAAACAGTAAGGCACCAATTTTTTAGGTACCTTGCCTGGGAATCTGGGAGGTTCAAATTTTTGAACAGGTGGGGTTTTATAGCCTTTTATTCATTTGTCAGAAGTACCAAATAAGCAACTGAAAAACCCCCACATGTAATTAATAGATCAAATTTTTATGGACCTGTCTCCAAGTTGGAGAAAACTAATGTCTGATTTGTGAGAAAAAGAAAATTCTGAATTCCTTGTTAAGACTTAGCTTTTTCCTACAGAACTGGAATAACTATTTCTGTCTGCATTGATGTCTTTAAAACATGTTTAAGTTTATGCACCTACTTACTCCCCAGGAAATAAATGACTTTATTATCTTAATAACTCTGTTAAAAATAATAGTGGAGGGCTGGAGTGATGGCTCAGCAGTAGCATGCTTGCCTAGAATGCACAAGTACCCAGGTTCGATCCCCAGCACCACATGCACAACTAAGTGTTGAAAAAACTAAAACCAGATGAGAAAAATAAAGAAAATTGATTCTCACTCTCTCTCTCTCTCTTCCTCCCTCTCTCTTTAAAAATAATAATAATAGTCAAGAATCTAGTAAATTATCTGTTGCTTCCAGAGCCGCCAGACTCCTTTGTTACCCCCAGTGTGCCATGTGAATATTATCATTTTCTGGTGATCTGACATGAAAAAAAGCTATATGATATGAAAACACTGGAAAGCTTAAGAGATGATATGTTTGGTTTTCGGACAGGACTTTCTTAAGTTGTAAACTTCTTTAAAGGCTCTAATTTGTAATATAAACCTACTGCAAATACAACCTATTTAATCTATTCATTTGCCTCTTGAAAATCACTTTCTAAATCCCTGTCACCTTCACTCTTACTTTTGTATACCTGTTACAGAGAATTCACTTTCCCATGTCTTTTTCTAAATGATTTATTTGGGGAAACATCCAGAATTCATCCTAAAGGTCATTTCTTCAAATAAATCCTCCAGTTTATCTAAGTGGTTTATTAAATATCCTTCAAATCAAACATCTTCCTCCACTCTAGGTGAGGGTAACTAACAGTGCAGTTTTTACTGACATGATTTAATCTCAGAACATGTAGTTTCAAAAGAATTTTGTCTGTTATTAGTATAGTAGTTTGTTCTGTTATAGTAAGATAGACTTGTAATTAGGGTCTATCTAAAGGGTCATGGGTACTAAAAATAACTTCATCTTTTTGCAATACTAGGGATTGAGCCTAAGAGTACTGTACCACTAAGCTATAGTCCTCTGCCCTTTTTTTTTCTTTTTTTTTTTCTATTTTGAGCAGGTCTCACCCTGTTAAGTTGCCTAGGCTGACCTAGAACATGGGATTCACCTACCTCAGTCTCCTAAGTGGTTGGGATTATAGTTATATACCACCCACCCAACTAACTCCATCTTTTCTCAGAGATAATTTCATGCTTGGAGACTTGTCAAGTTTCAATATGATTATTAGAAATATCATATGGATTCAGGATTAGGAGTCCTTGTTTTCCAGTATATACTTCCTCTTGAATCTTACTCCCATGTTCATTGATGAGCAGCAGACAGACTTGACCTGATTTTGATTGTATTCATAGAACCCAAGTTCATTTACCTCTGATTTTTTATCAATTATGTTAAGTATGCTTTTACTTCTGCTCCTTGTGGTAAACAAGGATTTTGCTAATCTCTGTTCCAAGTTATTATTAATTGGGATAATTATATACTTGTCATTCAAATCAGAATATGTAGGAGTGAAAGGAGGCACCAAAAATAAAGTGATAGAACTTTTTAAATGTGTTTATTGACCAACAAAGAAGTATGCCATATTAGTAAACCTACAAAAATCATTTTTAAACTATTTTTCAAAAATAAATTCTCATAATGAAATAGATACAAAACTAGACTGTCTCAAGGAAATTGGAATGTGATAATAACATATTATAAAAAAACATTTCGACCTCTGTATCCACAGGCTTTGCACCTGAAGATTCAACCAACTGCAGATCGAAAATAATCAAAAAACTTTTGTTAGTACTAAACATGTACAGATGCTTTTTTCTTGACATTATTCCCTAAACAAAACAGTGTAACAAATATTTACAAAGCATTTACATTGTACTAAATATTATAAGTAATCTAGGCTTGGTTTAAAAGTATATGAGAGGATATGTGTAAGTTTTATACAAATACCAAGCCATTTTATATAAGAGACTTGAACATCCTCTGGGAGTCCTAGAACTAATGCCCCATGGATACTGAGGGATGACTTTAAATATAACATTAAAATAGAACCAAAAAGTATACCCTGAGAAGGGAGAAAACGATAGGGCTAGGGTTGAACTACTGTAATACCTAACCCTTAAAGTTTTATGGTAGCTCAGTGATAAAGCACCTCTGGGTATAAGCCCAGGACTCAAAAAAAAGCTTTGCGACTTCCAGTCTTGCCATTGATCATAGTGTCCATGAAAACTGATGGAATTACATTTAAATATAAGGTTCTTTCTGTTATAAACATGAAATAACAGAATCACATAATATAATTTAAAGACTCAATCTCAGATATTCTATTATCCTTTACATTATACATGAAGAAATAGAGTCTAACTATGGACTAGTCTTAAGATATTAATTTTAAAATCTTGGTAACACAACCTGTATTAACTAAATTTTGCTATATAGGTAGTTCTATAGAAAAGCTTTGGTTAAGTCATCAAGGATTATTTAAAGTCAATGATAATATTCCTTGTAAAAAGTGTTTTATCTTTGATGTTCAAGGGCTATAAAATCAAGCCTGGAACATTTTTGCCTACTTTATCGTTTTAAGGCAGATCTAACATGTCACATTTACATAGTACCAAAATTTACAATTTAATGCACTTCACATACATTATCTCATTTTATCCCTGCAGTATCTTTGTAAGATAAACAGATTTTTATAAGAGAATTGAAGATTAGACAGGTTAAAAGAATTGCCCAATGGGCTGGAGCAGTGGCTCAGTGGTTATAGTGCTTACCTGGCATGCATAAGAACCCAAGTTGGAACCCTGGCACTGCGTACATAATGAAGTGTTGGAGCAACAAAAGCCACAGGAAAAAATAAATTTTAAAAAAATGGATTTTCCCTCCCCCGCTCTCTCTCTCTCTCTGTCTCTCCTCCCCCCTCTCAACTCTCAATCACTGTTCCCTCTCTTTAAAAAAAAAAAAAAAAATTGCCCAAGATGACCTTACTATGAAGCAGCAGAATTTCTGATTACTAATAAATTATTTTTGCTTAGGACAAATGATTTCTGGGTAGTTGTAGTGGATAGGGAGTAAGGAAAAATCCTTAAAAACAAAGTCGTTTTCAGAAATAATTTTTGTCCCATAGAAGAATTAATGGACAATCTTTCATTTAATCATTAAAGTATCTATTCTAATCCCTAAGTGGTTAGGAGTCTGAATCAGAAAATATTTCAGTTCTAAAATAAGGTAATAAATTATAACAAACATGAAACTATTTATCATTTTTTATTAAGTAACCTAAATATGAACCAGTATCCTAACCAAACAGTAGAAATCAAAATTACTCCAGAAAATAAATTTTTAGATAGCTTAACGAAAATTTTCTTTGAAAGTAATATATAAGTCAGTATTCTGGGAGATGTAAAAAGGAACACAAGGTGAGAACAAGGAACACAAAGCTTCTGAAGTATCTCAGAAATTTTTTAGTCCCTCCACTAGCCTGTGCCATATACTTTTGGGAATGTGGCACATTTCCAAGGGCTTTTTAAATCACAGAGTCCTCCAGCATAAACAAATGTTTTTCTTTCTTTTCATTCTTCTTGGTAATAACTACAGCATAAACATTTATTAGTCTTTGTATAAATTTTCCATGTAGTATTTGCTATATGGGAAAGGGTTATTCAAGTTTTTTGTTTTGTTTTATTTTGTTTTACATCCTAATGCCAGGTACCACACTCATGACACTTTTTACTGATAAAACATGATAGTTCTAAGATAAATGACTGTTATCATAATAGTTTACTGTAAAGTTTCCTTAGTTCATAAATTGTAAAAGCCTGAGGTCATTTGAGAAGTGAATTTTCTCACAAAAACACTTTGTAAAAACACTGATTTCGATAAACTATATGATTTGTTTTGAGTCAGAAAATCAAAAACTTCACAAAGTATCCTGAAGTGGCATTAATGCATTGTGTAATCACACAATTTAAAACATTTTTAATCCTTGAAGCATCTAGATTTGATATGCCATGTAAAGAAATCATCCATTGTTTTTATGACTTAATCCTGTATTTACTTGTTCTAGCATTGGCAGGTTGATTGTTGGTAGACATGTTCAAAGTCTTGGTAAGTTAATAATAGAGTGGCCTATGTGCCCATATCATAGAATTTATAAATATAAACAAACATGACTATTTAGAGTTTTGCTTTATATCTTAGAAACTTTAGTTCATTTCCCCTAACTACATTTAAGTTGCTAGTTAAGTTTTCAAAGACCTACTAAAACATTGTATTCAATTTTTGTTGTCAGGCTGGACAGTTGATTTGGCCTAGGTGTTACTTCAAAAATTTTGTTCCCCTTTATGACATAAACTCTGCCTTCTTGATGTTTCTTGAATTGTAGTATTCGAACTCAAATAATTTAAAGCAGGCAGAACAAAATAATGAAATTTCTTGGCAAAATGATTTGGTTATACCTTAGGCATTTCATAATCCTCAGATGATACCTTAGCTGAAGCTTCCTATTTGAGTGTATTAAGCAAATCAGTATCTCTAGCAATCCCTCCATTCAGTAGTGGATCAAATAAAAACCACTTGGAACACAGTGTATTTTATTTGTTGGATGTTTTACTTAACAGTAGAATCAAATGTTACTTTAATAACTTGAAGTAGTATATTAAAAATTCCCACATTTTCTCTGTATAGCTGCTTTCTCACCCATCAGATCTGAGTCTAATTTTATATACTATATGTACATGAGTCTTTTTTGTAGCAAATCTTTATCAAAGTTTAGGGACAAAACAAAGGAAGTATAGTAATTTAGAAATATCATTGAATGGCTATTCTCAAATCCCTTGTAGTGAGTGAATCTTTGTATAGCCCTAGAATGCCTCTCTGTCCAGTAGCAGGTTATAAAGTAACCTACTCTTTTCCCTGGAAATTTCCCAAAGCACACCTTCTCTCAGAATTCAGTCCCAATTAGTCTGAATTTTAAAATCTTTCCCTTAGGTAATTATAAAATTAGAGCCATTTAAAATGCATTAAAATCCTAATTTTCTTTAAATCTCTTAATAGGAACCAAGGTTACATTCTGTGAGAAGAAGCTTTTCTCAACTTTCATCTGTAGGTTTGAAACCTCGATATTCTCGAAGCCCACACTTTCATCCTAGAAAAGATTTCAGAGCAGAGGATTCAATTATTACTCCACCTCCCTCTACTGATTCTGTTAAGTAGAATCTTGAAGAACTATTTTGTCCAACAGTAGTAAATAACTAGCCCCATATGTGGTCTCATAACAAGTGAGGATTTGGGATATGCTTAAGGTTAAATGTTTTTTCTTTTTTAAGGGAATTAAAGAAATCTAAGTAGCCGGAACATTGGAGTGCAGGATTAAATCATGGTTTCCTTTATTAATTCATACACTTAACTAAAGTAGTTTCATAACCTATACCAAATATAAAAAAATTTATAAGACAACAAATATCTTTTTTAAAGTTTGAAAAATTTGATTTTCATTTAGCTGTATTACCAACATGATAATTTCATACAACTTTGCTGTTTGGATTTTTCAGTTTTATTTCACATGTTTTATTTGTAGACATAGCCAAAGCATATACAGAAATTCATAGCAACAGACCATTTGTTGTAATATAGTGTTAACTTTTAAAAACACTTCTCTTGCTAGGGAGATAAAATGTGTGTAGTAGTTTCTAGCTTTCATATTATTTTGATTTCATTGTATTAATTTGTGTATATTTTACCTATATTAAATGGTTTTGATAAAACATTTCAAACTTTAGATTTGTTAGAAATTTTGAAACATTAATACATAGAAAATATAATGTGTATTATAAAATATCCAAAAATCTGTCATATTATGACCATTTGTTTTATATCATTTACTACCACCAAAGTTGATACTATTCTATATTTAAAGATTATCTTCCTATTTCTAGCCCTCCTTTGTCATTTATACATGAAATATAAGGGGTTTTGCAGCATCTTAACAAATATAAGCATCACTATGTATAATATCATGTCAGATTTGATATCTATTATTTTCTTAAACACAGTGATACTGTCAATATTCCATTTCATCTTTCATTCAGATATTATTTTGTAAGGTTTCTATGGTTTTAAAACATTAACCTTAACTGAATAAAATTTACCCATTACATATTTCACTTTTTAAATACAAAGAAGCTATGGTTACCTGTTGTTACATAATTGGTTTTTACAAATTAAAAAGTATCACACTAACTACAACATTTTTAAATTAAAAAACAAACACACTAACATTTCTCTAAATGCTTCAAACTTGCTTACTTATATCCCAATTTTCTTCTATAAAAACATTATATTCCTTTGGATTAATAATAAAATAATAAAAATAAGTTATAGAAATAAGCAGTATTTAAATTGTGTGGAAATTTATTCTAGAATGTAGTGAAATTTGATGGCTCAGTGCTAGAATTTCATTATTTTAATTTCATGTCTACACCAAGAACGAATACTGGCTTGCAAACTTTCTTATAATATCAGGAAGGTAATATTCCAATAATTATTTGAAGTAAATATTTCATATTACCTCAAAAAGAATAATAGATGTATACATTTTTTGGTTATATCATCCTAATGTTTCTGAGCTAAAATATTTAGGTCATGGAATAAAATGTAATGCCTAGTTATGTTAAAGAATATTCAGGCACATCCTAAGGCCACTCCATCTATTTAATAATATTTCATTTTGCTGCAGTTCTTTTGAAAGTAACATGCTGTATGTTTAGACCTAGTAGTATTCTGTTACTAAAGCCCTGGTCAAAAAATTATGAAACAATCCATTTAACATTCAGCTCATCTGCTATTTATAAGCATACATTTTAATCCTGTATTTATTATTCAGCCTTATTCAGTGTACTTCAAGGCATTTTTGTTTTAAAACTTGTAAATTTGCTTCCAAAAAGATTGACAGTAAAGGGTTTTCATTAGCTAATTTGTTTTAGGTAATTGTGTTCTTTGCCACATTACTTTCAATAAATTCTATAAAGATTACATGTTATTTTATTTCTCTCTAGATTACAAAATATAGAAGTAATACACCCCCAAAACACTACTCCAATTAAATTGTGATATCTTTTTCTTATTCTATAGATAATGTAGCATATCCATGATAACAAAACACAGCAGCTTTAATAACTATAGAGGATCAGTGTGTTGACTTTTAATTATAAGGTCATTTTTATAAGTTATGGAGACTAAAACCTCATCCTTAGCCTCAGATAGTTCTGAAACAACCAATGACATTATATAAAGGAAATGTTAATATTAAGAAGTATTACCTAAAAAAAAGTTATCTTTTTTCCTTTGGTGTTTTGCAAGAAAACATCTAAAGAATAATTTATTCATTAAGAATTTGGTTTAATATTTGCAATGTGTTTCTTGCTGATCATATTAGGATATTTGTTTTTAACATGTCTAACTTTGGTACCAACAGCAAAGAAAGTTATATAATATCCACATATTTTTAGCAACATATAAGAAAAAAATCACCTTACTAGTGTCTGGCCTATTATGCAAAATTTTAAGATATTAATAATACATGTAAATTTTTTCTGACCTATGTAAATACCCAAATACTGTCTAATAAAGTTAACTGTCATATTATTTAACTCAGGCTACTTCCAACTGTTTGTGAAAATAGCTTTCAGTTAAAATAACACATTAAATATCTTAATGTTGTCTAAGTAAACTCAGCAACAGTCCTGTTTACCAAAGAAATTTTTATGCCTGTGTCCTGGCCATGTGTATAATCTTCCTAGAATTCATTGAAATCTCTTGGGCTCAGAGCTACACACATTCACATGTTAAATATTTAAACATCTCCCTCAACAAACTTATCAATGATGTGTTTTGATAACTTGGTTTAACTTAGCTTGTCCAGGTCTCATTATTCTCAATGTTAAGCAAAAAGTCTTCACATTTTTCCTGCTTTTCCATCTGAAATCACGTTGATTTCCTCATTTTTACACTTATCTATATAGTTATATATTTATGTTAGTTTTTATGCCACAGATCTGATAGCTCCACTTTTAGATAATCTTCCCTCGATTATGGAAAAAGGAAGAATTGCTATATATTCTCATTAAGCTAGAAAACTAATTTTGACATCAGTTACATCCAAAAATGTTTTATTTAAAATTTGATATGAATTAACTGCCTTCTGGAGGCTGATTTAATGTGGACAATATTAAATAAGAAAAAAACTTCCAACTTTAAGGATTAAGTAACCATTATTATTTTATACCAGGTCAGACAATATCATAATGAATGTTAAAAATATTTCCTTTATTTCCAAGCAAAAAATACTCCTTTTTAAACTCTCAAAATGGCATGAAAATCCAACCATCAGCTTTCATGCAATTAACCATGCATATTTTTAATAATGAATTTTATGTTACCACTTATAGTTTTCTTCTGTAATACCAAAATAGGGTTTTTACACAATTTAACTTTAAATACTTTCTAGTAATGAGTTAAAAAATAAAACAACTTAGTACTAAAAAGTTCTATATTTAAAGTATAGGGTTTCTAAAAATTATTTTATATAAATTTAAATATAGTTATTAAAGTAATTTCAGTTTATCAGATTGAAGGTTCTTTATAAAAGCTTTTATAAATTCCTTTAGTGAGTAAATGGCTTTTAAAAATGTACTAAAATATGCTATTTAGGATTGTTTTTATGATGTATTAATATGATTCTGAAACAAGTCATAACCTACTCTGCATTAAAAAATGGAAAAGTGTCCATCATGCCTTGCTAACTGTAGTACTTTGTTGCTTGCATTTAGACAGAATCCTGAAGAAATTTATTTAAAACATAGAATTAAAATTAAGGTTTTCTTGGCCTTTCTACTTAGCAAGGATTTCAATACCTTTCATGTATGTTTTTAAAATATATTTTACATGATAGCTAAGAAGATGTACATAGAAATAAGTTTCATCACACTTCAGGGTATAACTCATGCATAACAAAATAGCTATATTTCATAAAATGATGTAAGATTTTGCACTGAGTATTCTTTATGCAATTCATAATAAAGTCCCTAGTTTGGGGAGGTAAGAACATGTCTCAACTATGATGCAAGATATAATTTATCAGGAATTATCTGATACATAGCATTTTAGCTAATGTGATATTTGCTTTGGTAATAACTGCAGTCAGGGTTCTACAGGCTTGTTAGGAAAGATGTCATAAGAATACAGTAATGTTCAGTAAAGTCACAGAACTTAAATTGTTAGTAAATAAGTCTTATTAATAAGTTCATTTGTATTAAAACTGTATTGAATGAAAAGGTTTCAGTGTTTGTGGCCTCTAATAAAATTCTCTGGCATTGTTACTATAAGTCAATTCAAATAAACTTGAATATTTTAATGTTTAGAGATTAATGTGTATTTAAAGCACTAATTGGTAAAATCTTATTTCAAAATAAATTTCATGACTTTATGACAACATATTCTCACTTAGAAGAGAAATACTGGATTCTAGAATTTGGAGCACTATTTTGAAAATAATAAAAATGGCCTTAAGAAAGAGGAACAAATATAGACTATACAGGTACTAAAAATTTTAACAATTCACATCAACATACATAAGCAGGTTTAGGATGTAAAGGAAACTACTGCAAGCAAAAGTGAAATATAGCATATTTCATGAAAAGGTAAGCTTTTTAAGTTTCTATTTTGGTATCCATTTGTTCCATAATCTGTGAAGAAACTAATTCCTTATTTTGAAACACTGATATGTTTCAACTAAGAGTTCTTATTTATACTTTTCATCCTCAAATTTGGATCCAATTATACTATTTGTCTTTCTCACAATACTCAAAATGCCCTCAGTATATGTTCAGTGACTGGTACTATTGCTAGAGGTGGTACTGAGGCTTTGGCATAGAGACACATTTCAGTCTACATTCTCCTGTTTTACAAACTATATAATCCTAGCCAAATTACTTAATCTCTCTGTGCCTGAGTTTTTATCAGTTTAATAAAATATGAGATATAAAATAATACTTTATAGAGTTAATGGGAAAAGTAAATGAGGGAACACAAATAAGGAACTGTTGGTTTTCTTATTACTAATAATTTTAAAATTTGGCAAAATCAGGTTGGAGATGTGACTCAGAGATAGAGTGCTTGCCTGGCATGTGTGAGGACCTGGGTTCATATCCCAGCACCACATAAGTGTCGGAAAAACAAAAACCAGATGAAAAAATAAACAAAATTGACGCTTTTTCACTCTCTCTCTCAAAAAAAAAAAATCTGCAAAATCGTAGCTACAGGATTTTTCACTTTTAATAACCTACTGAGAGACTAATTTAAAAAGTATATTTGCCCAACAGTTGTTTTTACAGAGGCATCAATGGAAAAAGAAAATTTTAGTCACAAAACCTTGCCTACCATAAATGTCTTTTCCTACACTTAGCAGTGGTGATACACTTAGTATCATTTAGTAGTGAACATTAAAGACTGAAATGCAAAAGTCTACTGTGAATTACTATATTTCTACTTTCTCATTGAATGGTTTCTCTGAACTCATGAGTGGCAATTTTTAACATTAGCTTTTTGTATATTCAGGCTATCTTGTTAGATCATAGATGTTCATAATTGTTATAACTTGGTGCATTATTCCTTTTATACTGTCCCCCTTTGTCTTTAGTAATAATGGTTTTCACCTCAGTATAGATTGCCTAATATTAATATTGCTCTCTCAGCTTTTGGTTAATTTAATCTTGAACACTTGTCTTTTGACAGGATATTATCATATAAAGTTTTATTACTCATTTTGTATTTATTTCTGCCCTTTTATTAAGGGTTTTCTATTTATCATATTTTTCCTTTTTTCTTTGCCCTTTTTGCTCTTCCTTCCTGTCTTCTTTTGGATTTTCTTTAAACTCTCCATCTGACTTGAAAGAAATACATACTATTTCTAATTGTTTAATTAACCTAATATGTGTAACACGGTTACTAACTTTATATTAATATGTATTGATTTTTAACCAAGAGAAACTTCTAGACTAGTTCAAATGAAGCCAGACTACTGAAACTGTTTTATTTAATGTGTTCAAAAGTAAATTATTGCCCTTTAAAAAACACCTTAGGAGCCAGGCATAGTGGTGCACACCTATAATCCCAGTGGCTCAGGAGGCTGAAGCAAAAAGCTCACAAGTTCAAGGCCCTATGCAACTTAGTGAGACCCCATCTCAAAAATAATAAAAAGGGGGACTGGAGCAGTGGCTCAGAAGTTACGGCACTTGCTTGGCATGCACTTGTTTGGCATGTGCAAGTACATGGGTTCAAACCCCAGCACCCACATACACAACTAAGTGTCAGAGCAACGAAAGCCATGTGAAAAACTCAATAAAAATTGATTCTGTCTGTCTCACACACACTGTCCTTCTTTCTTTTAATAATAATAAAAAGGACTAAGGATTCGGCTCAATGGTTAAGTGCCCCTGGGTTCTATCCCCAGTACCAAAATATATATATATACCAAAATATATATATAAACCAAAATATATATATTTATACAGCTTAGAAAAAATATAATTGCTCATAATTTTATTACATTTTTAATTGGTTATTTTCTATCCAAAGCAAATCAATCTCATGTCTTTATTTCCTGTTCAACCAATATGCTATATATTATGATACTTTTCATTCAGACAAGTCCTTTAAGTACATGTTTGATTAGCCAACAACACTTAGTTGTTTGTATATGTGGTACTGGGATTTGAACCCGGATCCTTGCACATGCCAGGTATGCACTCCAACCACTGCTCTAGCCCCAATTTTATTACATTATTGAATTAAGACAATAATACAATTATTCCAACCTATAGTCATCAGTTATTAGTTTTTAAAGTCATCTCCTTGTTAAATCCCATAAATCAGTGATTCTCAACTAATGAGGGATGTACATACAAGATGTGGCCTTGAGAGGAGTAACAGAGAGAGGTTAGTACCATTGTCCCAAAGCCATACACTAAGACATGGAACAGCTTCCACTTTCAGTTATTCCTGGAGCTGTCCCTCCAGCTTACCCAGTGAGTTTTTCAGGCCTTCTGCCACTGTTACATCTAAAAATCCTAATGATTCAAGGGCAGGGCTCAACTTTCCTTGGAGCTATAGTTTTCTTCTTGCAGGTGGCATCCTGAAACATCCTGACATCTTATACCATCCTGTTCTTACATGAGGAGCTATGAATTTTTAAATCCATGGTGAGTAATTGTGCCAAAAACAAGTCAGTTCATGGCCAAGGATGAAATTTCTATAGTATAGTCTTACTTTGGTAACAATTCAGGTATGACTGAACCTCTAAATAGCTGCTCATAAGAAGCAGCACAGTAAAAGGTTTATTATTTCCAGTTGTCAGGGCCATAGGAAGATCCTCTTGGTGTGGGGTTTCTCCCAGTTCCTTTTCTTCAACAAGTAGAAACTAACTAATCCTAAATGAAGTGTTCAAATATAATATGCTCAACTATGTTGTAAGATGACTCCCACAATTCAAAAGATCTATTTTGGGTAACCCAAGACTACCTAAAAATTAAGATAAAAAATCAATTTTTACCTCCAAATTGGTGAGGACCTTTCTCTCTCCTCAAAGTAATTATTGATGATGTAGGAAGGCAACTTAGGCTGCCTTTGCCTCTGTCTCCAGAAATAAGCCACAATTCATGAAAGGTTAAAAATCCCTCTATTTTGATTAACTTGATTGTTACTGTTCTAGCTCTTCTAGTAATACTAACCAAATTTGGTATGTTCCTCTTTATATCATATCCAACCCTCCTGCAAGAGGAAGGGGCAGAGCCAGTTATGCTATACAGGATGAATATGCCATAGTTTTACAAGGGAGTCAAGGGCTTCTTGTAGATTCTGTGTTGTTACCTCAGTGCGTGCCCTAGCTCCCTTAAACTTTCAGACCTAATAAACCTTTGCTGCAAAAATAGACATATGACTATCAAAATGTCCAAACCATTCTGGGTGCACAATATTCAGTCTCTGGCAAAAGATAAGGAAAGGACTCAGCAAGGTTTATTGCTCACCAGACCACACCAATAAGTTATACTGTATCTGGTTGAACTATAGATTGTGGGAAATTAAGTCTTAAGAATTACAAATTATCATATAGCAACTGAATGCACTAAATCTTAGCCAGGACGACTAACCTCCCCTATAACTCAAGGTTACACCAATGCAGGACAACACTGTCACTGCATACCTCATAAAGGTGAAATAGTCAAGATCCAGGAAAACATCCCTACCATAATGCCTAAGGAGGAACCTTGGTACTGTTATGTGCTGCTACTTCATGGTTATGAGACACCCTTGTTGGAAGCGTACAACATGACCAACTACTGGCTTTACTCCGGTTTCAGAACTTCTCAGATCTAAAAAGCTATGTCCCAATCAGGAAGAACTTTGGAGGAGAAAGAAAAAAAAAAAAAAAGCCCATGCCTAAGGGCCCATCTTACAGCCTATGCCTTTCTCAAGTACTTGGGCATTTCTTTTCACATTCCCCATAGAGAGTCCACAGGTCCTCAAGAAAAAGATCTACTTGGAGAATAATTGCAGTTTCAGTGAAATCAGAGAATGCATTTATTTCTTGCTTCTCCTATAATCACTAGTTTTCTAACTTCTAAGGAGCCCAATCTATGAGTTTGATTTTAGAACAGGCCTCCACTATATAGCAGTGTCACTTAACATATACACTACCCACTACACCTTACATGACAGAGTCTACTGAGCTGTAGTCTACTGACATCTTATTACTCTCTAATGGGACAACCCATGAAGGCATGATCTAAACCGTGCTCTATCGCCTCCTGTAACACTTCTTCCATGAGTACACCAAAATGAATATTTGAGAACCATAAGAGTAGTATTTGGAAGAAAACTCCTTTATGGTAAAGGGATATACAAGAAGCCAAATAAGGCACTAACATTTCTATAATAGGAGGATTCTTAGAGCTAAGTTTATCATCTTACACCAGAAGTGGTTAAGATGCCCCCTCAAGGCAGGGGAGGGGGGGTGCTGGGGGTTTAACCCTGGGGTGCTTTATCACTGAGCTATATCCCCAGCCCTTTTTGAGACAAGATCTCACTAAAGTTGCCCATGCTGGCCTCAAACTTGAATTTCTCCTGCTTCCCAAGTAGCTAGGATTACTAGCAGGATACCCCCTCTCAAATTACATGCCTTCTAATTTTAAATGTCACCTCTCCTTCACTTGCCATTATTAAGCTACTGGATCAAACCAAACACAACAGAGTACTCACAGGATATCTGCTTTACCCATATTATGCCTCCTATAGAGAATCTGACTGGTTCGCTTCCATATCACAGAAGTGAGATCCAAGTTACCATACTCCTCCACTCTAAATATCCTTCTATAATAATTATGAACATTTTCTGGTTTCCATAATTTCTTGTACCTCAAGTACCATAACTATCCTAATGGTCAAGTGCCTGCACAAATAACAGTCCATAAAAAAGAACTCCCTTGACACCCTCCAACAAGCCAACCTCCAGCTCTGTAAGAAAGATCAATGAAGTGCAAGATAACCGTGGATCAGTCCACGACAGGAACTGTAACAGTGCTATAAGAGCACTAACAAAGGCAGAGATTATCATCACACTGGTTTCCCAAATGTTTTCCTTCATTCATGTAAACAAATGATGTCTTTAACAACACTCTCTGCTCTATCCTACTATACTTTGTTCTATACCCCAGAAGTAATTCTTGGTAATCCCAGCAGGTAACTAGAATACATCATATGGAAAGCCCAGAATGATGAACAAGGAATTCCAAGGGAAATTTTGGAGAAATGGTCTCCCACCTTTAGAATGCCTTCAAGCATTCTTTTCCAAACAAGGTTTCCAAGCAACAGGGAATCCCTCACCTTGATCATTAAAGAGAATCTGGAGCTGAATGTTGGCACCTAGAATAAATTTAGGGGAACTACCAGCACAACAGTTTACTTCAAAGTGAGCCCTCTGCTTGTTACCATACTTAGAATGGATATTCCAAGGCAGTTCTTGTGTTAAATTTTGGCCTAGCTGTCCAATCATCTGAGATATAACACTGGCTTACTATATTATAGTCACTGTATAAACTGATACCTTAACATCTTCTCTGTGATGTTCTCTTATGGAGCCTTGGAGATTCCCTAAATCCAGTTTGAGATTCCTGGAGCATTGATCATTTCCTCCCTGCACCATCACCTTCAACAAATGCAACAGAACAGAACTGAATAAGGTACTTATGAAACTTTTAAACTTTAATAAGTTAAAACAGCAAAAGAATTTAACAGCAAAAACTACTTGAAAGTAAATGTTTTAATATTTATAACTGTTACACAATTTCTACATTGTATTATCCTGATTGACCAACAAGAAATCATGAGGTAAATTAGTGTATGTGGATAACAAAATTAAGACTATAAGAAACAGAGAACATTGCCCTTTTAAATTATTTACAGATTGTTTAGTCATACCTATAATGTGTTATTAAAGTTTAAAATTACCATACCAAATACAGCATGAGTTTTATAGTTTATCATATGAACAACTTTATACATGTACTTATTAGCCTATTGATAACAGTAAATATCAGCCAGGTGTGATGGCACACACCTGTAATCCCATTGACTCGGGAGGATGAGGCAGGAGGATCACAAGTTCAAGGACATAAGCAACTTAACAAGACCCTGTCTCAAAATAAAAAGGGTTGGGAATGTGGCTCAGTGGTTTAGAACCCCTGGGTTTAATCCCCACTACAAAAAAAAAAAAAGTGTCATTTTTTTCAGTAGTCTTAAAAAAACCTGAGGGCTGAAAAAAACTCATATCATTTTTTATTGCTGTTAAAAACAACAGTGGTTGGAAATAATTATCCCTTGTTTTAAGACAATCAAGGGCTGGGGATGTAGCTAAGCGGTAGAGTGGTAGCATGCACGATGCCATGGTTTTACTCCCCAACACCACACACACAAAAAAATTAATCCTTTATTGCTTCATCCAAAAAAAAGCATAAAAATTTTAAGATCTGTGAAATTAGAAAGCAGAAAACTGACTTACTCTAAATATTCTGAAACGTCAATCTTAAGTATAAATGTGAGACCAGGGCCATCTACTGGTCAAAGTTACAAAAAACAACTGTTGGACAGACTGACAAAGTAGGGGGTCCTAGTTGCAGGAATTTAAAGAATAGGAATGAACATAGGCAAAAATCATCTGGTGTTTACAGGTTTAATGAAAGAATCTCTTTGTTAACAGGAGACCTAATGTGTTAACAAAGTAGGGCTACCCTATAAAAGCTGAGGTTGGGGGCCTCTAGCCCTCTCTGAATAAAAGAAGTCACTGTACTAATTGGCCGGAGAAGCAGAATCCATGAGAGGTAGTTTAGACAAAGAACACAACTGTAGTTTGGGAGGAGATATAATGGGAAAAAATATCAGCAGTTTTGTCTGGTGACATCTTAAAGACACATTGGTGCACAAAGGAAGTGGTTGATGGGCACAGAGAAATGAAGTGGGGAGGGGGTTGGTCACCTGAAAGGTTACAAATCTCCGTTCATAGGCACACAACATATGTGCTCATCTGATGCAATGCTTCAGAAAACACTAATATAACCTTCCTGAAAATGAAAAATAAGGCTTGCTTTAACCACAAGCCAGTAAGAAAGGAGTGTTTAGGTCCTGTGAGCTTTCACCAGCCAAGCTCTGGACTGGTCCAATCTTGGAAACAAAAGCCCAGTTTCAGGTCCCAGCCTCCTCCCTTCAAAAGGGCATGGATGTCCATAAAATCGAGGTAAGAAATACAGCTCGCCCAGGCCCCTCTCTGTAGCAGAGACCCCCAGCCTGGACAGCAGCTTGTCAGCTAGATTTGGGGTAACAGGCTGAAGCAAAGTTGCAAAGACTCGCAAACATTCCAAGGCCACGTGAAGCACAGTACCTAGCCAGAGAGCATCCACTGGGCTCTCCCAGTTCAATTTCCATGGTGCATGCCTTTGGACAAAACCATTAGTTTGGCGAACGCAGGTGGACACTGCCTCCAGAGCTTTATATATCTGAAAGTTGTCATAGTAGTCTGCTACCTGCTTGGGCAAAGTAGCCATTGCACTCACAAGGGCATAATCCTCTGCCTGAGCACGAACTGATGATCCCTCCAACCCTGGTTCACTGGGGAAGCAGGCAGTGCAAAAGGTTGGGTAGGTCCCAGAAGGGTTTATTCTTTTAGCAGTGCATCGGTTCAAAAGACCTCCCAAGGCATCTGCCAGCTCAGAGTCCAGCAACTTCACCACCTTTTCATCGTAGTAGTCACAGTCCCAGCTGGGAACGCCCTGCCGAAGAAGAAAATAGCGGAAGCCATCCACAGTGTAGCGATCAAGACATGTCCTGGGATCCACCACGTTGCCCAAACTCTTGGACATCTTTTGGCCACACACCGTCCAGTGGGAGTGGACATAGATGCGATGAGGTGGGCTCAACCCGGCTCCTAAAAGGAGGGCAGGCCAATAGATGGCATGAAATTTAAGAATGTCCTTACCTATGATATGAGATGTGGCCGGCCACCAAGATTTGAACTCGGCATTTGGGTAGCCAATTATGGTGAGGTAATTGACCAGGGCATCCAGCCATACGTAGATGGTCTGCGAATCGTCCCCGGGAACTGGAATGCCCCAGTGCAGAAGGCTACTCTTACGAGAAACGGACAGATCGGGCAGCTCCTCCTCCAGCCATTGAAGGACTGCCTGATAGAATGGCTCCGGGGTGATGGCCTGAGGGTTGCTTCGCAGCCATCGCTGTAGTGGCTCCCGGAACTGAGAAAGCCTGAAAATATAGTTTTCTTCCTTGGTCCACGAGACAGGATGCCCGCTCTCAAGGGATACAGGACGTGAATCCCCCGACTGGCCTGTTTGCCGGATGACCTTGGCCTCAGGCAAGAAACACTCGTCAGAGGCGCAATACCAACCTTCATAGAGTCCTTTGTAAAGCAGACCCCGGGC
This sequence comes from Aplodontia rufa, assembly GCA_004027875.1. Lineage (NCBI taxonomy): Eukaryota > Metazoa > Chordata > Mammalia > Rodentia > Aplodontiidae > Aplodontia > Aplodontia rufa. The sequence goes on from PVKS010014802.1 coordinate 34,632, forward strand.
CTTCAGCACCCCCCAGAAGTGCTGCACTGCCACCCGGTGCCGGGCCTCCGTAGTGCGGATAAAGTCGGTAGAGGAAATGTCAGCCTCCCGGAAAAGCTGCTGAAACTGGGCAGAGACTCGATCGCATAGTTCGATCGGTGCCATGCCCGCAGTGGCGGCAGCCTGCTGAATCTTCAGGCCATGCTCGTCAGTGCCCGTGGAGAACCGCGTGGCGGCTGTGCTGGGAACTCGGAGGCGACGGTGGCGGCACAGGGCGTCCGCCAGCAGCGCGGAGTACAGGTGCCCGATGTGCGGCGCCGCATTCACGTAGAAAATGGGTGTGGTGAAGTAAGCGCGCTTGTCCCGAGTATCATCGCGGGCGCACTGAGAGCCTGAACCGTAGTAACGTAAGCTAGAGCCCTTGACTAAAGAGACCCTACCGGTCCCCGTGCGTCCTAGCCGCCGGAGGATGGACATTCGCAGCATAGCGACCGCCGGCCTGAGCCGTAGAGGCGGCGTCCTGGGAGCACGTGTGAGGAGCGCATGCGCAGCCTTGCCGTGCCGAAGCTTCCGCCCCGAAAGCCAATGGAATTGGGCGGTGAGCGCCGGCCGGCGCCGCCTCCCTCAACTGTTTCAGCGCCAGGCTGTAGTCCGGCCGCTCGGCGGAAGTCCGCGGGAAAGCGATTTAGAGGGTGCGGGTGAGGAAAACTACGAAAGATAGGTCTTTGCTGTTGTAGCATCCTTAGCTCACTGCTTTGAGTTGTAATTTTACACGTATGGATTTGTTTCCCTGTTTATACTAACATATTGCAGGACATGTGCCTTGGTCAATATCTGAAAGGTAAATCCCAGTCTGAAATTCTGGGTTTCAGGAGTCCAGAATTTCATAGCACACTCTCATCTTTGGTCTACAATTACCCTCCCCACATTTAATTGATACTTTTTTTTCTCGTGAAATTGAACCAAGGCTAGACAAGTGCTCTGCCACCGAGTTACATTCCAAGTTCTCTCACATTTAACCTACCCCGCACATACATACATGTAATCTTTTTAAACGGGTTGGAGCTACTGGGAGTGGTGGCGCTTTCCTGTAATCCCAGCTCCTTGGGATAGTGAGGCAGCAGGATTGCAAGTTGGAAGCCAGCCTTGGCAACATAGGAGACCCTGTCTCAAAACAAAAATAAAAAGTACTAGGGATGTAGCTGTGGTAGAGCTTCCCAAGGTTCAATCCCCAATACAAAAAAAAAAAAAGAAAAGAACGAAGTACTTGTGAGCCCACAAGTATTGGAAGTGGTTCTCAAAATGTGTTCTCCAAAAAAGCAGTACTAGCAGCTGTAACTTTGTTAGGAATGCATATTCTTAGGCCTCATTCGCCACATTCTCAGCCAAAAACCACTGGTAATCAGTCCCAGCCTAAATTTTAAGGAGTTCTGCAGATGATTCTTATGCACACTAAAGTTTGAGAACACTAAACTAAAAGGTTAGCAGTGATTTATATATGTGTGTTAGTTTTCTTTGCTCCTGTCTTCCCCACAGAAGTAATCCCTGTCCTGAATTTTGTATTTGTGCATTTATGTTATCATACATTTCTGTTTAGGTAAAATCATTTAATTTTGTGTTTAAACATTCTAAAAAAAGAGTATCACATGAAATCTTCAGTTTACTTTTTCATTCAACATTTTGTTACTAAAATTCATACTTTTTCCTTTTAAAGAAGAGAGAGGGAATGTGAGAGAGATGAGAGAGAAAGAATCAGTTTTATTCTGTTTTTCATGCAGCTTACTTTGCTCCAATACTTTGTTGTATACGTGGTGCTAGGCTTTGAACTCACGCCTTCACACATGCTAGGCAAGCACTGGAACCACTGAGCCACTGCTCCAGCCCCAAATTCATCCATATTGTTGCATGTAACCATAGTTCATTCATTTTGACTGCTAGTTGATTTTGACATTTATGAATGAAGGCATATGACCTGTTTTCTGTGGTGATATGGAATGCACACTAATAGAATTCGCTTTAGTAGGTACAAAAGGTAAAACAAATATCCATTGAGTAATCAGTCAGTGTGCTTTATTTGATCCAGTTTAAGAAGGGTAAGTAAAACTTAAATCTGAGGTCAGTGGTATATGACCTATAATACCAGTGACCCAAGAGGCTGTGTCAGGAGGATCACAAGTTGAAGGCCAAGCTGGCTGGGCTATTTAGTGAGACCCTGTCTCAAAAAAAAAAAAAAAAAAAAGTTGGAGGCGGGAGCCAGGGGAAAGACTGGGGATGTACCTTAGTGAGAATTCCCCTGGGTTCAATCCCCACTAATGTTAAAAAAAAAAAAAGTTTCCATTAAATCAGTGCTTCCTTGCATAAGCATGCATGCTATTTTTCTCTTATCTTAAATAAAATTTCTCAACCCCACTTCGACTCTATGTCTTTCCTGCAGAACAGAACTCCTTGAAAGAAATGTCTACTGATACATAGAAGTGATTTAAGTATTTTGCTCTTAGGAACAGTACTGCTTTCAACTTTCTTGTGTATGTCTCCTGGTACCTCTGTGCTGAAGTTTTTCTTGAATATATTCTTGGGAGTGAAATTGCTATCTCATAGAGGATGTGGATGTTCAATTTCACAAGATAATGTCAAGTTGTCTTCCAACATGTTAAATAAACTTTCACTCTAATCAGCAACAGTCCTTGAAAAAATGTCTTCAATACTAAGTGTTGTCTGATTTCTTCATTCTTGTCAGTCAAATAGGTACAAAGTGTTCTGTCACAAGTGTTCACAATAGCCAAAAAGTAGAAGCAACTCAGAAGTCCATTACCTGATAATTGCAGAAACAAATATGGATATTCATACAGTGGAACCTTATTCAGCCATAATATGTTGAAAGAAACCAAACACAAAAGTCTGCTTGTTATCTAACTCTATTTATATGGATTATCCAAAATAAGCAAATGCATAGAGTCAGAAAGCAAATATATGGTTGCAACAGTCAGGGAAGGAATTAGAATGCAGAGAATGAATGCTTAATGGATGTGGAGTTTCCTCAAAAGGTGATGAAAGAGTTCTAGAGCTGGATGATGGTGACCATTGCGCAACATTGTGAATCTACTTAATGCCACTTAATTGTACACTTTAAAATGCCTAAAATGGTAATTTTATGTTTTGCATATCTTACAATTTTTAAAATTTTTATACAAATCCGTTTTTTATTTTTTATTTTTATTGAGTTGTGGGAAAATCATAAATGCATATGAAATTTTATGTGGTTTGCAATTGAATTTGAGCTTCTCCCAATGAATATGTGAGAAAGTGTTCTAAATCACTAGTAATCAGAGAAGTGCACATCAAAACTACATTAAGACTTCACCTCACTCCAGTCAGATTGGCAAAGATGAAGAATATGAACAATAACAGATGCTAGAGGGGTTGTGGGGAAATAGGAACACTAGCACAGTATTGATGGAACTACAGACTGGTACAGCCACTCTGGAAAGCAGTGCGGAGACTCCTTAAAAATTAAGGCTGGATCCACGTGTATGAACGTGCTATCCCTCTTCTGGGTGTTTTCCCAGAGGAGTTAGAATCAGTACATTACAGCAACACGGCAAAATCTATGTTCGTAGCAGCTCAAATTTTAATAGCCAAATTATGAAACCAACCCAGATGCCTCTCACTGGATGAATGGATCAAAAAACTGTGAGATACACACACACACACACACACACACACACAATGGAGTCCTATTCAGCAATTAGAAGCAATAATATTGTGGCCTTTGAAGGTAAATGGATGGCAGTGGAAGAAATCATGCTGAGCAAAGTCAGCCAAACCCGGAGAGTCAAAACTTGAATGTTTTCCCTCATTTGTGGAGGGTAGAGCTAAACCCAGGAATGGGTAAAGGGTTATCAAACTAATGTATTAGACCCAGCAAAGGCATAGCAACACATAAGCTAGGGCAACCATAGATAGGTGGGGTGGGGGGGGTATGTGGGAAGAGGGGAGATAGGGAGGGATCTATGGAGACAATCAACCATGTACCATACTCTTTACCCCCTGAGAATTCAAATACTACTTATGCAATCATTTAATTCTGGAAAATTCACAATCTAACCATTTATATCACTTCTAGGGGCAAAATATAGAAGAATCAAGAGACTGGGGTGTGGACAATGTGGGGATAATTCTGATTTAAGAACAAATGCATATCATATTGTTACTTTATATGCATTTATGATTGTACAAGAACTCCTTAATAAAAAAATTTAGAAAAAGAAATTGAGCTTCTCTACATTTATTAATGAACATACGTGTTTCTGTCCCAGTGACATGACAATTTATATTTTGTACAAAATATAAAATATAATATATTCATTTAAAATAGACTTGAATTTCTTCTAGAGAATTATATATTCTCTTTTTATTGGCTTGTCATTTATTTATAAGAGTTCTTTTTAATACTGATCCTTTATTGGTTGATATTTTGCAAATATGAGTTAGAAATTTGTATCTCATCTTTTCATTTTAAGGTGTCTTAATAAGTTGTTAAGTTTAATATAGTAGAATTTGTCACTATTGTAGATTTATGTTGATTACTATTTTTCCTCTTAAAATACCCTTATACTCTGACTTAAGATACTTATTTATATTATTATGTAAAATTATATTTTTGCTTTTATGTTTAAGATTCTTATATACAATTCTTTTTCTTTCTTTTTTTTTTTTTTAATTTGATTTTTGTGCTGGTGATTGAACCCAGGGTCTTGCCCATGCTAGGGAAGTGCTCTGCCACTGAGCTACCCCCAAGCCCTAGGATTGACATTTTTGTCAATGATAGGGCAAAGGGATCCAATCAATTTCCCATATGGCTAACTAGTTGTCCCGGTTCCATTTCTCTACTAATCTGCCATGCCTTCTTCACTGTATGGCAAGTTTCCATACAGCAGTTTATTTCTTGGCTCTTTCTGCTATATTGGCTAATTTGCACTTTGTTAAAAGCACTTTAAATTGCTATAGCTTTATACTAAATATAAATATATGCAAAGCTAATTTCTCCTCCTTAGTCTTCGTAAGAGTCTTACTCTTGACTTTTTATCTTCCACATAAAATATTAAAATCAACTTCACAAGTTCCACACAAAAGAATTGTTGGGGTTTATGTAACCATTGAATTAAATCTGTAGCTCAATGACAAGTATCAGGGACTAGGAGAGATTGACATGATTTCAACAGTAAGTGTTAAATGATCACGAATGGACTTTTACGTAAGTTTTCTTTAGTGATCTTCAGTAAAGTTTTTTTTAAGAGAGAGAGAATCAATTTTTTATTTTAGTTTTTCATGTGGCTTTCGTTGTTCCCACACTTTGTTGTGTACATGGGTGCTGGGGTACAAACCCGTGTCTTCGTGCATGCAAGGAAAGCACCATAACTTCTGAGCCACCACTCCAGGCCCAGTACTTACAATTTTCAAATTACTAGTCTGGCTTAATATTTCAGTATTTATTCCTAGAAAACAAATAGTATATAATGCAAATGGTGTCACTTTCTAAGAAGCATGTTTTTTAAATTATTATTGATGTATGAAACTGATAAAAATCTGAGTTGTTCTATTTGGATAATGGATGGAGGGGAACCTAGAACCCTGCCTGCTCAAAGCTCCCTCTTCTTTACATTTCTTTAGAACCAGAAGGTACTTTGGAAACTACTTTCTAGAAGAATAAACCATTAAAAATTGTCAGGTTTTTTTTTTAAGGGAAGACTCTTGGCCAAGGATGTAGCTTGTTTAGAGAGAGAATATATTATTTTAAGGTATTATATGTAAACACTATGTAATAGTTGTTATACTGTATTGTTCAAGGAATAATAACAAGGATAAATTCTGTACCACATACACAGCAAGGTGTTGGAGCAACAAAAGCCACATGAAAAACTAAATAAAATTGATGCTCTATTTCTCTCTCACTGTCCCTCTCTCTTTATTAAAAAAAAAGCATCTTCCTCAAAGCAGCCCCCAATGATTTATCTAAGATACAAAATGATATTACATGCCTACTTCAAACTCCTTATTTGCTTATTCCATTCAATTATTTTATTCCCTTTTATTACCTATAAAATAAAGTCCAAATTCCCTGTGTATGGCATTTAAAAAACAACATTACAGTTTAACGCTTTCCTCCTTTACAGCTTTAGTCTTTCACATTTTACGTTCTAGTACTCAACTGCTTCATGTTCCTTAGACATGCCATACAGTTTTCATGATTCTTTGAATTTGGTTATGCTATTTCCTCCTTGGGACACATGCTCCCCACCTTTCTTTATCTATCTTATATTCATCCTTTTGGAGATAGCTCAGACAGCATCCTCCGGGCTGAATGAGAGGCGCTTCCTGGGCTTATAGGTAACTATGAATACTCCTATTTCAGCAGCTGCCAAATTACATTTTAATTCTCTGTTATTAAGCCTGTCTTCCCCATTTAACCATAGTTTTCTTTAGGGCAAAGGGCCATGTTTAGTCATTTTGTATATGTGGCATCTAGTTGAGTACTTAGAAAGTGGCACTTAATAAATATAGTGGATTCTTAAAAATAATTTTTATTTACTTCCCAGTACAAATTCTTGTTAAAGTTTATAATATATATATATATATATATAACATATAAAAACATCATGTGCATAAATCATTTATTCTAGAATAGTATAAATTATGGTAAATTATTGGATTTCTTAGTGTCTCCAAAACAAGAAAATTTTTTTAAAAAATTATTAAAAAATTATAATAGGGGCTGGAGCACTGGCTCAGTGGTTTCGGCGCTTGCCTGGCAAGCACAAGGACCCAGGTTCAAACCCCAGCACCACATACACAACTGAGTGTTGGAGCAACAAAGGCCATGTGAAAAACTAAATAAAGTTGTTTCTCTCTTCCTCTGTCTCTCTCACTGTCCCTCTCTCTTTATTTAAAAAAAAATTATAATAATCTTCCAGGCACTGCAATAGATACTAATGACCTTGAAAGATTCCATTTCTGTCATACAGGAGTACACAAACCATCCTACAAGAAAGATCACAAAAATAACAGGTATGAATGCTCTGTAAATAGGCAAATGAGTCACTCTGGATTAGAGTCTGCTGTCTTTTTAGTCAAATTTACCCAGAATTTGCTTACTACCAACCATGCTCATCCTTGAACATAGAGAACTATGGAATTTTCCTCTGTTAAAAGCACTTTTGAGGGCTGGAGCGGTGCTCAGTGGTTGGACACTTGCTGGCATGCACAAGGATGGGGTTCAAACCCCAGCACCACATACACAACTAAATGAAAAAATAAAATAAATAAAATTCTCTATTAAAAAAAAAAAAGGCACTATTGGTGCCCTGAGCACTTTTTCACAGTAAAACATTTAAAGACAAATAGGCTAAAAGAAGGGACAAAAGGTTATGGTAACCTATAAAACTGAAGAAACTCCCCCTCTTTGGAGAGTTTACATGTGCACACTTCAATGCAACTGAAAAATCTTTTGAAACTAGTCTTCTCCAGAATCACAGTTTTGATCAGGACTTATTTGTAAATATTGGGAGTGGTGGCAGAATCACTTCCTTCCTGTTATTACTCTTTGATCCATTTTTTAATGTATACATTAATATATTTTGTGCTATTTGCCAAGCATGGTGTTAAGATAGGAGATAAGATTATCTCGCTCAGCTTTCATGACAACCCTATGAAGTAAGTACTATGATAAACTCCATTTTAGAGGGGAGAAATTTGAAACTTAAAGAGGTCAAGTAACTTGCCCAAGAGCACATCTGTAGTAGGCCTTAAACAGGATTTGAACCCAGGCAGTCTGATTCCAGGGCTCACAGTTTTGATGAGTGTACCAAACATACAGATCTGCATATAATTAAATTCAATAAATAAACACTCATTACAATTGCTCCATTATAAGTTGTTCTTGACTTCAAGTAAATGTCAATTTATAAAATTGAACGAACCAAGTTGTCAGAGTTTGTGTGTGGATTTTTTTAAGGATACTTTGAAATCTGCAGAAGTGTTGTATTGGTTACTGTCTTAAGTACTATAATAGAGTGTTGTAAACTATTTAAGGATGTTGGGGAAACTAATTATCTATATATCTGTCTCCCCTTAGCAACTAAGACTTTTTTATGAGAACATTTTAATGTAAATTTTTAATACTTGGCAGTTTTTAATCAGCATATGATTTTTCCAGCAAAAAGAAACTACTAGAACATGTAGAAAGAAATCTTTCAAAGACTAAAGTACTTTTTTTTTTTTTTTTTACTTTACTTTTCTCATTTTGAACTCCAGAAATGGTTTTCTCATAGAGCTGACTTCCTTTCTGGAAATGAGTTTTGTTTCCAATCATGTTGAGATACCTTTTTCTTCCTTCTTTCTTTCTCTTTTTCCATCCTGCCTGCCTGCCTCTCCCTCCCTCTCTCTCTTTCTCTTTCTCTCTCTCTCTCTCTCTCTCTCTCTCTCTCCTTTTGCTTTCTTGGTAGGAGCAGGGAGGAGGGTAGGCACAAGACAGAGGAAAGAAAGAAAACAAAAAGAACTGTATGCCACTGTGTCTGAATATGTCTTTAACTTGTAGATAATTACATCTGAGTTGCGCTTTTGCCTTTTTATTTACGTTTTGGGACACCTCTTTTATCATCCAGCCAACTGGGATACACAAAGCACTGTTGGTGCCCTGAGCGACAGGACTCTGGTAGGGGGCTGGCTGGCTGTAAATTGACGTGGCATGGAAATTCTCTACTAAGTTGTAGCAGCTTGCATGTTTCACTAACATCAAGCCCAGCCTCCCGGAGCTGTAGCTTAATCATGGGCTCAATGACTTTACAGAAAAATGGATAGAAAAAGTCTTCAGCTCTTTTCTTTAGACCCCAACCTTTTCTTTTCGGGTGTCTATGGTTTTGCTGAAAACCAAATCAAAGCAGCTAAGTCTGTAACTTTCTTTTTGCAGCTTAAACAACAGAATTTGCTGTTCTCCCTCCCCTTTCCTGCAATTTAATTCCTTACAGATTTTGCCATGGGGTGCGGACTTAGAAAGCTAGAAGACCCTGATGATAGCAGCCCTGGAAAAATATTTTCTACCCTGAAGAGACCGCAAGTGGAAACAAAGACGGAATTTGCTTACGAATATGTATTGCTGGATTTTACTTTACAAGGTACTTTTGCTTCTATTTAATTTGTTAAATGTTTCAAAAATAAGAGACTACCCATTTTTTGAACTGTTGAATTGTGAATTCTTAAGTTTTTCCTCATAATCAGATTATATCATCCATCTAACAATAATGCTTTGTTTTTTAATTTTGTTTAGAAAGATGTTTGTTTTGTTTTGTTTGTAACATGGATCATATGTACTTTACAAAATTAGGAAACTGCTTGGAAATCCTTTTTTCATTTTTAAATCAAGTACTTATTTGTGGACAAATTCCTGAACAACATTTGATTTCCTGGCCAAAGAGTATACCGTTAATGACAGCTTGTGTTTGGAAAAGGTTTGAAAAGCATAAGACCACAATGGCATGTAGGCGATATTGCTTGTATCAAATTGTGAAACATAATTTGCTGAGACAATTCTGGGGTTACCAACTGTGTTGAATTTTGTGATTATGCTACTCATTTGATATTTTTGACCAAAATAAAGGTTGAAACTTCCATGTAAAAGAGGAAAAAAGGAGAGTCTTCTATAAGACACTTCCTTTGCTCACTGCTCTGTCACTAACAGAGAAACTCTCTGTTCCAGAAAGTTGGAAACACAAATAAACAAGCCCAGATGGCAGCTCTGTGGAAGGGACTGAGGCAGCTCGACTTCACAAATACTTTGCCTCATTTCTTTTAGAAACTTTGAGTACTGTACAACTGCATGAACCAAACAGCTTTTAAAAAGAACTGTATCTTTAATTATGGGGTGCTAAGAATGAGATTTAGAGTAATTTGTTGGCTTACATTAAAATTTATAGATACTAATATTTTAAGTTATTATTATAGTTATAATTTTAATTATCCTAAGTCATAAATGTTATCAATTCATAGAAAGTTTATACTAACTAAATTATTATTGGATATTATTTTAAATTTTTTCCAACTTACACAAATCCTTTTTTTTTTTTCTCTTGGTTTGCTCTGGAAACAGTGCATCTTTGTGCATGAAGCAAGAACAGCCCATTTTTCTTTGTCAAAAATTGAACTGGCTAGCAAACAAACACCCTTCCAGGGACATACACAAAATCCTAAAATCCTAAATCTGTACATGTTCACATGTCTATTTTTATTTAAAGATTAGGCTACCAAATGAAAAAAGTTAATATTCTTAATTCTCTTTTTAATTATAAAAGTTTTTAATTGATTAACATAATGGGTAATAATCAGAGAAGTAGTCAACTAATTGTATGATTTTTTTCTGTACCTTTTCAAATATAATTTCAGAAAATATTTGCAATATGGTGCTATGTTTACAACATTTCTTTTCCTTGTCAATCATAAGACATAAACATATACTCCTCAACCTTGAAACCCTATCTATTCGTAAAATTTAGGCCAGAGCCATTTTGAAATACACTTTAAGATTTGCTGCACAATTCATCTCAGTATCATAAGGTTTTAAGTAGCTTGAAGTCTTTCTGATTCATTTCTTTCCAACAATGTTAACATCTTAAATAAATGTATATAAGTACAGTCATCCTTGAATCAAGAAGATGTATAGTTTCACTCAAAAGTCATTTTGGTTTTGTCCTTATCAGCAGCCCTTTAACTTGTAAAGGGAATATAATTTCCACCTTCCATGCTAGGTGTTTGGAGAAGGTAATACAGTATTCTATTGTAAAGTGTAGACATGGGCGTAGTGGGCAAATGTTAACACAAAAAGCAGGCACATGTTTTAAAATTGCATCTGGTTCCTATCTGGAACAGGCGCCCAATCTCCTGGTACTCCATTTCTCTCCAATTCTTTCATGTGTTTTTGTTTGGGGTTGGTTGGTTGTTTGGGTCTTTGCCTTGGCTTTTGCTTTTGCTTCAGAAGCCAGCACCACCAGGACCAGTCCAGATCATAGTTTCCCTGCCTCTCTTTTTTGTCTCTGACTGCCACCTAGCACTCCAATGTATACAGGAGTGAGTTAGAGTGAGTTAAACTATGCTAGCCTTCTGTTTGGCCCTGGCAATTCTGTCCCAGGATTGCTGCAAGGAGTAGCAAAGAGTGGCACCTTCTCCTTGTCTGAAGGCCACCATGCAATGAGCAATCTCTGAGGAAATAAAATGGCCTGCTGACAGCTGTGTGCGCTCATGATGAGCCTATCTCTTAAATTATTTTCATTTTTTTTTTAATGGAGGCCATGGGACAGAGAGAGTATGTCAATGGAGCCTATATGATAGAGCAAACCTACCCACTACTAAGGAGGCTGAGGCAGAGGGATCAACAAGTTGGAAGCTGGTCTTGGAAACTTAGCAAGACCCTGTTACACAATAAAAAAAAATTAAAAAGAGTGGGGGAGTGGTTCAATGTAAAGTACCCTCAGGTTCAATCATCAGAAAAAAAAAAAGCCATGAGAATGGAGGAGACCCTCTAAAATTTTTCCGGTACACTGTGTTGTATTTTGGTGGCTATCTTTATCTTGAACAACTTATTTTCTATTTTCTCCTCCCTCCCCAGTCACAATTTTACAAAAACACTTCAGATTATATGACATTTCTATGATGGAATACGTACTTTAGGTAAATTAAATGTTAATGCAGAATGTTTTAGTTATCCCCTTTGTTACCAATGAACTCCCTTGTCACTTTCTACCCTCCATCCTCACGTTCAAAGCTCCACCCAGAAAACAAACCACTTTTACACCTCCCAATCTTTTTTCACTCTTGCTCCTCTAGCTCTCTTGAATTCTCTATCTCTATATTTCTGTATCTCTCCCTCTCTCTCTCTGCTTCTCCATTCTCCCTTTCTCCTTCTCTACCTTCCTCTTTCATTTTCTTTGTTCTTTTTAGTCTTCCAGTCATTATATACCTCTTCACAGGAGAAACAATACCATAATCAGTAGTTATACAAGGCTCTGAAGTCGTAGTTCCTTGAATCCTGAATCTATGCTCTATTACAAACTGTAGCAAGTTTGTTACATTATAAGGTAACAGTTCATTAACAGCTTCTGACTCTTGCTTATCAGTGAAAGTTTGAAGATATCTAGAAATTTTTTACAGTGTATTTATAGATATGTGTTTATAGAGTGTGTAATGTCTATATGTGCTATTATAGAATTTCTCAATGAAAAATTAACTTTGCAAATGATCCAAAAGGGTTAGTTTGCCTCCATGTAAAATCCTAGAAAACTGAAAAATAATAGCCAAGGGTTTTTTTTTATTATTTGTTCAACTTAGTCTTACATATTGGAGGGAATCATTGTTACACATTCATGAATATATGGATATTGACAAAGTAAGTTAAGGCTGATCTAGTCTGTGGTCTCCCCCCTTTGACCACTCCCTACTCCCATGTTTCCCCTACTTTACCCCCATGTTAGTTGGGTTTCTCTTGGGAGTCTAGGGTTCCTAGATGCATTGTTAACCCCCCTAATTCCTCCCTCCCCTCCTTGTCCCCTCCCCTCTCCCCCCAGCTTCATAGTTATGGTTCCCCCTGCTTATGTAACATCTATGTTGAGTTCATCATTGAGCTTAGCTAACTTTCAATCTGTCTTAGATTGTACTCTAGCTTCCACATCTGAGAGAAAACATTTGGCCCTTAAGTCTCTGAGTTTGGGATATTTCACTTAGCATAATTTTTTCCATCTCCATCCATTTGGCTGCAAATGGCATGATATGGTTCTAATAGCAGAGTAGAAATACACACATACACACACACACACACACACACACACACACACACACATATATACCACAGCTTTTTAATCTACTTGTCCA
>PVKS010014803.1:0-47527 GCA_004027875.1 Aplodontia rufa
AACATTCATTGCTCTAGTCTTCTATATCCCTTCTCATATTTTTGTTTGATTAGTGCCTAAAAAAATATGAAACTATTCCTCTGTGATGCTTATTTTCTTGCTCTTGGAAGTTGTTAGTATTTGCTTCATAACTTTTAAATCTGCATTAATCCTATTTATCTTCTACGAATCAGATTTTTTTAATCTGTATAAAAATAGCCCATTCATATTATTCTTTGTAATCCTTATTAATTAAATGTCTACTCTGTCTTGTATTTGTATAATAATACAAATTTTTATTTGCCTAATTTGAATTGTACCTTTTCTCTTGGTAAACATTCTGGATATCATAACTACTTTTATTTTAGCATAAGCAATATATTGCTTTAGAAGACTAACAGTATTGATTTTTTATTATACTTATTACTTTGGATACTTTCATGATTTCCTTTTCATTCTGAGTCTTCACTACATCATTTGGATATGCTTAGTTTCCTTCCCCCTCTATTTACACTTACCAAGAGAGTTATGCTTACTTATGCCTATGAATTCTATATCTCTTCCAACCTTTGTACCACTTAATTTTTTCATTATTTTAGTCTGTATATTTTTTTAAAGAGAGATGAATAGTGAGAGAGAGAGAGAAAGAAACAATTTTTATTTAATTTTTCATGTGACCTTTGTTGCTCCAAAACATTGCTGCTCCAACACATTGTTGTGTACATGGTGCTGGGGTTTAAACTCGCATACTCACGCATGTCAGGCTAGCGCCATAACCACCGAGCCATTGCTCCAGCCCCTGGTCTGAATAATGTTTACTAACATGTTTCAGTCACTAAGCTCTTCTTGTTGGTTCTGTTGTGAAGCCTATACATTTCTTTCAGTTTAACGGCATTTTGGTTTTATTTTCCCATTTATATTGTAAAATATCTCATCTTGTTACATATGTTTTAATATTTTCCACACCTACATTTCAGTGCTGCTATTTAATATGTATATCTACATTTCTTAGGATGTTTTTTATAATACTTACATTTTTCCTTTTGTTTCAGCCTTTTTTTTTTTTTTTTGGCCTCCTGTTACTCCTGAAAATCTTATTTGAATGCTGGACATTGTATATGAACTATTGAAGAATATCTTTGTTACGTTATTATGTCACAGATTTTATTCCATCAGAATGTTAGAAGACTGACAGTTTATCTTGATCAGTGTTCCACAGTTTCTTAAGTAGTGTTTAAGCTTTACCAACACTTTCAAGCACGCAGATCATTGATGGTGTTAGTGACATGTAGGTGTCTGAGATATTAAAGGTGACTTACCAGAGTCTTATCCTGGCACTGGACTTGTGTACTCTAAGTAAAAATTTTTTAAAAATTAATGTTCTTTTCTAGGATTCTTATCTCAATCCTTTTACCTGGAAAGATTTAATGAATAACAATTTTTTATCATTGCACAAATAATAATTTATAAATGTTTTCATAATTATTTATTTTTTCTGTACAACTACAAGCATTTTTTTTTGCATGCAATAATTCCCACCTTAAAAGAGAATTCTGCATTTTAGAAAGTATCCTTATTTGGAAAACACGTTTGTAAGCAAAGTATCCAGTATATTAGCATTTAGAATAAATATATTAAACTACTGCTCTGTGTGTCAGCACCAACTAAGACTCTTCCCAGTCTTCGATATTACTTTGAAGAGTGAGAAGATGGACAGACATTGGCAGTAAAAATGCTCCTGAATAGAAATTTCTGTAGTGAGCAGAAGGCCAAGAATATAAAGAGAGTATTTAAATGAGTGTTGTCTTCACAAAACTGAAATGTGGGCAGACAGCTTATTGCTGTTTTAATGGCACCTTGCAGAGATGAAATTAACATTTGATTTACATGAGTGTCCTTGGGCAGAGGCAATTGTGACTACTCATATCCACTGATAGAAGCTGAATTAGTTTTAACCTCTCGAAGAAATAATCTAGAAGTCATAATGGAAAGCTAAATGCAGATGTCCACTTAATACACAGTGGTACTTCAAGCAGTAAGAAAGAGATTGCAGTATAATAGTATTTTATACCTATTAAATAGCTGTCCTTTAAGGAGTCAAAGGAATTTATGCCATTTTCAAATGTGATAAACTAGTCACAGAATGTAATTTTATAATTTTGAAGGTAATCTGTTATTTAGGACTCAGAAAGCTATTCAGTTAGGAAACTCTAGGGGCACCACCTCAAGTGTTTGGAGGCACTAAGGGTCCAAATATGAACTAGCCAATGAGACATTTTAAGAAAGGGTTATCCTGTGGTTACTTGGAGAGTAGAAGTCTTACATAAATATAAAAAATTCATTGTTTTGCTGACAGAATAAAATATGTACAAAGGACAAACTGACACAAAGTCTACTGATTTTTGATCTACAACTCTAGCTTGACCTTTTTACTTAAGGTGTCACATTAATTACAGATTAGTGAGTAACTTGCCCAAGTTCGAAGAACTGATAATCAAATGTAACAATTATCCTTGTCTTGTTGATATTATTAAAATATTGGATTGTCTTAATCCAAAATTGTTGTAAATGCCTGTTTTGTATGATGTATGTAATCCTACAATACGAATGAGAATCATCTTCCACATTTCATAAGTGAAACAATGCACTAAAATTAAGTGAATTACTGGTGCACCCCCAAATACAGAATAACATAGTTAATGAAGCAACGTGTACTATGTAGATTATGCCATCAACAGATGCATTATTTTCTGATAGGATACCCTGAATATCATGAGCTGAATAGTGTCCCCCCAAAATTGATATCCACTCAGAACTTCAGAATGTTGATTTATTTGGAAGTAGGGTCTTTTTTAATTTTAATCAGTTAAGACAAAGTCATACCTAATTAGAGAATACAGTAAATCCAAAAACCTGGGTCCTTTTGGAAAGGTGATATATACTCAGAGGCATGCAGAGAGGAAGATCATAGTATCAACTAGTATCAAGGATCTCTGGTAAACACCTGAAACTAGTAGAGGGGCATGGACTAGATTCTCACTCAGAGACTCCAGAACTAACCTGACTCATACGTTGATTTCACATGTCTGGACTCCTGAGCTCCAACAGAAAAAATGTTCTAATGTATTAAATCACGAATTGAGGGTACTTTGCTTTAACAGCCAAAGGTAACTAATACAGTGAGGAAAAGCACATTTTTATTTGATTAACACAAATATTGAATATAAATGTTGTAGAAATCCTGTTACCTTAGTTGGGAAACTCAGAAATGCATGATATGATAGAAGTACAGTGCAGATACCAAACCCGTAATTTTTTATATCATATTGTTTAGGGACATCTTTACATTGATTGCTAAGCCATCTTAATTACTTTCAAAGTTGATAAAATAAATACTATTTTAGGGGAATATTATTCATGGAAATGAAACAAGCATTTGCATTTTCAGCA
The DNA here is from genome assembly GCA_004027875.1 of Aplodontia rufa. Classification (NCBI taxonomy): domain Eukaryota; kingdom Metazoa; phylum Chordata; class Mammalia; order Rodentia; family Aplodontiidae; genus Aplodontia; species Aplodontia rufa. The sequence goes on from PVKS010014803.1 coordinate 3,430, forward strand.
TCTTAAAACTTTATATAACCTAAAATTATGGTCTTGCTCTATTAGTGTTCAGGTAATAACAAACTACCACAGATAAAATTGTGTTATCCTATACTTTCAAATATTCAGAAGCTGGACCAGTAGGAGGGTTAAAGTTTTAATGCAAAAAGCATCTATTATACAGACTCCATCAAGACAAGTGACAGGATGTTTGATTTTTGAAACTCAGGTATCCAAGTTCTAGATGAGTTGACATTTTTCCTGAGTACATTTCATCTGAAAATGTGATTCCTATACATAGAAACTGAAGTGATCCAGAGAAAGATGGCAGGTATAAAAATAAGTGTAATGACATTTTCAGTATAGGAGAAAAGGTAAACTAAACACTCATATTGGTGATTGCATGTGGAAATTGAATTATGACAAAGGATGTTTGAGAAATGATTTTATTGAAGGGTTCAATTAAAAAGGGAAATAATACTATTTGATACTTAATTATATAAAAATATATAAAGTAAATGTTAAATTATTACTTGTAGCTAGTAAGAAAATAGGTCAATTAGGTTTTGCTTTTAATCTGCAGATGAATATGCAGTATTGTATTTACAAAATGAACCTATGTGAAAAGATGCATGGCAACCTGGTACCATGAAACACTGTTCACCCATTTCTTAACTTTTAGTATAAACACATTGTAAAACAATTGGTCTTACTGAGAAGACCTGAACTGGAAAAATGGGACTCGGTTTAGGTCATAAAGAAGGGATTCCTACTTTAGCAACAAGTCATTTAGCTATAGGATAAGCTTGAATGGATTAAAATTTCATAAATTCCTTGATGGTGGACTCAATTTTATGTATACCAGAATTGTTATTAATATTTTATCAAATTCAGAAAATGTCCCACTTAGGAAGAGATCTAAAATGTGTTATATACATTACTTAGTAGTACAAACATTATTCATGATTTCTTATATAGTTCATAATATGATATAGATAATATATAGAATGCATAGTGCTGTAAAAACTAATAGTATAATATCACTCCGTTGGGTAAATCCTTTTTTTTATTTAATGAACTTGTCCCTTGGTTAAACTAGTCCTCCTGTCAAAATTATCTTTGCATTCATGCCCATTATAAAATTCTTGTCTCCTGCTGGGGTCAGGGTCTAAGGAAATTATAACTGGGACAGCTGTTGAAGTTTAGTATTTTGGGATTTGGTTAATAAGAATGACAATAACAACAACAAAAACAGCAGGAGCGCACGTTCTGGGGAGTGCCCACACATCTAACTTTTTATTCTAAGTGTATTTTTGATCCTACACCTCCTGCACAGACATTTTTTTTAAGAGAGAGAGGAACAGTAAGAGAAAGAAAGGTGAAAATTGATTTTATTCAGTTTTTCATGTGGCTTTTTGTTGCTCCAACACTTTGTTGTTTGTGTATGTGGTATGGGATTTGAACCTGTGTACTAGAGCAACTGGGCTAGCACCATAACTGCTGAGCCACCGCTCCAGCCACCCCCAACAGATGTATGACAGCACTTGATTGTAATAGAAGAAGGAAGACAAAGTAGAAAATTCAAGTGAAATCTTTCTTTATAGCGATCATAGGACAGAGTTGTTATATAAGATTGGCTCTATTGCAACCTGGGTTAAACTAATGGCTAACTATGTAAGAATGAACAAGACCCAGTGTTTCCCTAAGATAATTTCCCCTTTAAATGGGGATAATAAAACTACCTTCTTTATAGATTCATTTGAGAAATAGTCAGATGATCCATGTAAAATTCTGAGAACTATTCTCATTTTATATTGTTTGTTTCTATGATAATTTGGTTAATGATTTTATAGGAGAGGGGATTAAAAATTGATACTTGGTACTCTTATAGTACCATTAATACAAAAATGGAAGCATAAAAGCACAAGTTTAGTTTTGCCTATTCTTAGAGTATATTAGCAGGGAATCACTAGAATGAATAGTTCTTTTACACTTGACTGCCAAACTGATAACATCCTTGCTGACCTTTACTCTAAATTACTTGTGAAATTGAAATATAGTTAGAAAAGCATTTTCCTTGTATATTGCTTTTTAAATTCTCAAAATACTGGTATAGTTCCACATTGAAACAAAAGTTGTGATATTTAGATGTTATTGACAAAAGGCTACAATTTTTCAAAAAAAAAGGAATCTGGTGTTGATAATAAAAGCTTAGCTGAAATATTGCATTGGAAATACTTTAACATACTAAATATGATGTGGAAGAAGGAGCACAATACTAGGAATGAAGAAGCAGACTCCAGTTCTATCAGCCAACGATCATTGCTGAACCACTGTTTTTTTTTTAAGTATAAAGAATATTTGTATGCTGTATGGTATTTTTTACTTGTATTCCATCCAGTCTTAAAATTTTGTGGTAATTTGTCAACAATCTCCATGGTTTTAACACTCATAAAGCAATTTTTTTAACTCAGTAAACTGTTTTCCTCAGGCTAATGATATAAAATTCACTTTAATCTAGAAGTTCCATAGGTGTGGCTCTAGCAATTATTTGTATGAAATTACTGCTTCATGAATCATTTATTTAAAAATCAAACTCTTTGCTAAAAGGGTTATAGGGTTTCATTCCATTTTTTGTTTTTGAGCCAAAACTATCTAGTCCTCATCAAAATTAACCTAAATTAAAGCAAGGAAAGAAGACAATGGGAACACCCTTCCTGAGATAAATTGCTATTTGAATTTCATTATTTTAAGTGGAGCATCAGTGATCCACTAAATTTCAGGAGCTATTTCACTCACTGCTGTATTATAGATCAGCAGGATCCTAATGTGTAGAACTACTTTCAAAGATACTATTAAACCAAACTAACTGTAGTTCACATGCTGAAAATAAACGATTTTCCTTCTTTATATTATATTCTTGAATCATAAAGAAAATGATGTAGGCAAATAAGTTCCAAACTACAAGTAGAAAACAAATTATTTGAGCCCATGAGAGTAATTAATAAGTCACAATAAAAAGATTACATCACAATAGAATACAGATTTAAAGACTCTACTCTCAAAATGATTAATTAAGATAATTTTAGGCTACAATATTTTTACAATATTTTATACTGTTTGGTACAGAAATTGTTATTTATCAAGTTATCTAATTTCTGATGTAGGTTTCTGGTTTTTTGCTATATTTCTTTTCCCAGTGAAACATAAATGCAACTGTTAGAAATAAGGAGCCATCATCACACATACCCATAAAAATAATCGAATATCCTTGTTTCGCATTTACAATACAAAGGAAGAATGGCTTTAACTGTTGTCAGTTTCAAACCTCCTTATCATGTGTTCTTAAGCAAAAAATAGATCAATAAATCACACCAAAAATGCCAGGACATAATTTCCCACAGGGACTGGCACGTGAAAAACAAACAAATAAATAAAGAAAAAATATACACACTCAAACATATGTACATATATTCCTGTTTAAATAAAACTCTTAATATATTTACTAATTGAATTCATTCCATAAATATGTAATGTGTACCCAGATTTTTAGGCTGGTATTGGGTATGCAATGTTGAAACACAGACCAAACCTTCCTTGTATAAGTTCCTTCTCCAGCAGAGAAAGCAAACAGTAAATTGGAGTTTATTGACCATTACGATAAATTGTAGAATAAAATCTGCTATTAATTTCAGAAAATCATCTAGAAGAATATATTTAAATTGCTAAAATTTTACATTTTCAATTTGATTATAACTACTATTTATTTTTTAAAGGTCATATATGAAAGCTATAAAATTCTTGTCCATTTTTCTCACTGCAGTTTTTTTTTTTTTTTTTTGAAGGAACTACTCCCAGGGAATAACTTAAAAGATTTTCGTTGGAATACACTCAACATCGTTAAGTCCTCTCATGCTCACACTGCTATAATTGTCATGCATCTGTAGGTCATCTATTTCATCTCTGGAAAGTGGCAAAAATCCTTTTAATAACAACTCAGTCCCTTGTCTGAGGATTATAAAGAAAAAGTGGTAGCATCTATGCACACAGAAGTACAAGAATAGCAACATGTACATCGATTTCATTTGATCTTATCACTGTCATTTTGGATTGTCAGTGATGTGACAATGCACTCTCAAGAGCTTATTGAGCAGTCTTGCTGAGGTAGAGTTGTAATTTTATATTATTTGAGTACATGCTAAAGAGTTATTGCTAAGCACAAATCACACCTTGAATTTTGTTTATTTTTCTTTCAAAGCTTTGACCAATATGCTTTCACAACTTTAAAATAAAGTCTACTTGATCAAAAAATTTCATAACCTGGTACTATATATTCTCTGTTTAAAAGTACTGACGTCTTCACTGAAACATTTGTTTGATATATATTTTAACCATGTGAAGATACTGTATAGGTTAAAAAGTTGTGAAAATATACTAGTGTGTTGTCTCATATATTAGTGAAACCATCACTTATTTGTATTAGATGCAAATAAAATCCACATATCATATATTGTTTTGATTAAGAAAGACATGTTTTTCATTTTTTTGGTGTATCCAATATGTAGTTTAAAATATTTTAATATCTGAATATTCTGTTGACATATTTTTTCTGTAGTATTAAATCCAAGCATGTTTAATACTGAGTCATATCACCAACCCTTTATATATTTTATTTTGAGACAAGGTGTCCTTAAGCTGCTTAGGGCCTTGCTTATTTGCTGAAGTTGGCTTTGAATTTGCAATTATTCTGTCTCAGTTGCTGGGATTACATGTATGTGACACCTGGCATCTTTTAAAAATCAGGGGTCTAATGTTTGGAGTTTGTGGTATTTGGTTTATTAACAGTAATTCCTGGCTGTTCATTCATGGGCTGTTATAATTGTAAAATCTTACATCTGGATATATTAAAATTAGGTCTGTCAAAGAGTTTTGATTGTATAATAAATTACCTCACCATAGCCAAACAACTGTTGCCAATAGTTTGAAACCTGAAAAAGTTAAAATTGTTAACAACTATACACTAATAACCTATATCAAGGAAAACCCTGCCTTTTTATTTAAGAGAAATTATTCAGTTTTCCAACTGTTGATAATCTCAGACAGAAGGAATTGCAAATTTCCTCCAGTCTCGTGAAAAGGGGAGACCCTTGCAGTAAATGACAACAAAAGTATTAAAGTGCTTTACTGCAGTAAATGTTCTTGATGGAGTTTCTGTTCAATTGTTCCATATAAAGGAAAGAGCACACTATTTCTATTGATAGTAGTTACTTCCAGACCTGTTAATAATAATATAAAAGATGACGATGAGTTAGAAGAGGCAGAAACTACATCAAAAGATTCCACATTCTGGGAAACGAATGGTGCTTACACACTTAAGTGATGTTTGGGGAATCACTAGGAGAGTCTTGATGAATGTACTAAGGAGCAGCTCTCAGATTTAAAGTCAAAGAGCTCTATTAGTAAATGCCTTGTGTAGGAGCAATTTTGTAGAAGAATGAGTTCTTCAGCACCACTGTGCATGCACGTGCCATCAAACTGCAATGAAAAATATTTGCTCTTCAGGCACATCTCCAATTTGTAACTTCTTGATGATACCCTATTTTGATGGAAAGAAGAAATTGTATTTATGTAGAATCACCTGGTGTATTGTACATTCTCTCTTCTTTACTCTTCTCCAACACTAGTGAGGCTTAAAATATGGTGTAAGAAGAAAATATTAGAATTTCCATTTTTTACTTTTAGTCTCATTCTGTTTATGTCTGTGCACATGATTTATAATGTACAAAATAATTAGGAGAGTGATAAATGGATAAAAAATTTTGTCTAATTTATAAAAAGTAGTAATGAATATTCAACTTTAGGTGTAACATCCATACTAAAAGTAGAGTAATATCAAAAGAGATTAATGTCATCTCATACTTCAAAACCTACCATTATCAAACTGACCAGTAGGAAAAAAACCACCAGATTATTCTTTTAATAATGTTGCTTTTGAACAATATCACTAGTTATAGTGAAGGATGCTATAAGTATGTGATATTTCCTCTCTACATAAAATGTTTGTCAAATTTCTTTGGAAGATTTAAATTCTCCAAAATAGACATAAAATTGGTGGGGCAATCTTCAAGTTTTCTTGCCTTCAGCAAGCTGGAAGGGGGCATGTGATCAATATCGACTAATTAGAATCCCTCTTATCTGTGAATATAAATTTTGAGCTGAAAACACAAAGTCTGAAATGGCTGCAATTCATCCACGCAGATGGTAGTGTCCTGAAGTATTTACAGTAATTTGTTCATGTGATGAGTTTTTTCTGACTTATATAAAAACTCATGAGTCATTTTATTTGAAAATAAAATTATTACTATCTGACATAAAATAAAGAATTAGAAAAATGAATGCTATTTGTTTTACTCAGCTTTTTTGCTGCTATGAGTAAAGGACCTGACAAGAATAATTTTAAGAGGAAAAGTATATTTGGGGGCTCCCTGTTTCACAGGTCTTAGTCCATGCAAGGCTGGCTTCAGGGCTCAAGGTTAGACAGAACATTATGGCAGAATAGAGTGGTAGAAGGAAGGGACTCAAGGCATTACCAGGAAGCAAAAGGAGACACTCCACTCACCAGATACAAAATATGTATCCCAAAGGCTTGGCCCCCAAAAACCCACCTCCTCCAACCACACCCTTCAAGCCTACGGCTACATTTAATCCATATCAGATTATTTACTCACTGATTGGGTTAAGTCTCTCATAACCCAATCATTTCACCTCTGAACCTTCCTGCATTATATCACATAGGCTTTTGTGGAACACCTTTAATCCAAACCATAACATTAATGGTAGAGAAATGCATCAGTATTCCCCCACTTTGGACTAGGAGGGTGGTGATTTCTCCAATATGGTCCTTTCAGTGTCAAATTTTCTTAAAGAATAAATTGTTTTCAAAATTATAACTATCCATATATTAACCTATAGCATATTATCCTTCTATTCAGCAAGGTGACAAAGAAAATAAATATTCAATGGAAGTGGGAATGAAGATGTTTCAGATGAGATAAGTAGGTATGAGCATTTCTTGTTAATAATAAATAATGTGACATTTATCACATTATTGCTACTGGCCAAACGTTTTTCAGTTTTGCATAATAAGCCTATAAATTAGTTATAATAATATTCTCTTTTGCACACAATGAAATTGAGAAAACAAATTATAATACATATAAAGATGTCACACAACTAAGGGTTTAGAAAAGGACATATATAATGTGGTCATTATTTATATAGGCTCTTTCCTCTTTCTGTTACATACTGCATCTTATGTAGAACTGTTATACACTGGGAAGGACTACAAATTAGTACACCCACTTTGGGAAGCAGTATGGAGATTCCTGAAAACACTAGGAATGAAATCACCATATGTCCTGGCAAGTTTCACTTCTTGGTATTTCTCCAAAGAACTAAGCATACAGTAATGGTACAAGCAAATCAATGTTTATAGCACCACAGTTCACAATAACCAAGTTAAGAAACCAGCCCAGCCAGGTGCATGTCAACTGATGAATGGATAATGAAAATGTGGCCAATGTAAATATACAATGGAGTTTTACATAACTGAAAAGTAAAAATAATGAAATTATATGAAGAAGAATGCAATTATGTCATTTGCTGGTAAATGGATGGAGCTGGAGAAAATCATGTTAAGTAATATAAACCAGAGTCTGAAAGTCAAGGGTTGAATGTTTTCTCTCGTATGTGGAAACTGCAGAGAAAAAAAAATGTTAAAAAAGGAATTTCATGAAAATAGAAAGGAGATCAATAGAATATAGGAAGGAGATTTAAAGGGAGAGAGGAAGAGCAGCCATAAGGAAGGAAACCAAATGGAATCCACAAATTTATGCTATGTCCATGTATAAATATGCCACAATGAATCCAACTTTTATATATTATTTTAATGCAGTAATTATAAAAATATTAATAGGTGGGAGATCAGTAGACTAGAGGAAGGGGGTAAAGGGGAAGAGGAGAAAGAGGAGGGTAAGGGAAGAGGATGTACTGGAGAAAGAGATTGATCAAATTATTTTATGTGCATGTACAAAAATCTCACAATAACCTCACAATAATGTATAATTATAATGCACCAATCAAAACTAAAACAAAAAAGAAAGTTCAACTTTATGAATATTCTTTATTGCTATGAACAATTCAATGAACTTGGAGCAAATTACCCAGTCTTTCTTCCATTGTTTCTGACAACACAATCAAATAAAACAAGATTTACATGTTAGGGGAAGATTTAACTCAATAGGCCTGACTTGTTCAAACTCTGTGCATTTAAAAGATATATTTTGCCAAGAATATTTTGTGGGAGATTTCTTCTTAATTCTTGAGTATCCTGAGTGTCATGTTTATTTGGGGACTTGGGCATACTAACATGCCCAACATTGGGATTACTTATTGGAGTCAAGGGCCATATATTATCAATTTGATATTTGAAGATAGCTGGAGACAACATCAAAAGTAAACTACATGGGCAGTCATTCACATCTATTGATCTATACCCAAAATATCTGGACAGTTAGGTCCCAGGTTTGCAAACTGAGGTACTCTTGTGCATGTCATCAAACACTTATCTCAAATAAATAATCTTTACCCATTAGAAAAGACAACTGGAAACTTCACTTGTTCTTTCTTGGGCTCTTTACTGCTTCCGTAATTTTTGCTAACTTTAATATGTGCCTTTCACTTAAACCATAACTATAAGTTTAACAACTTTTTTGAGTTCTTTGAATCCTTCTAGTAAATAATTGAGCCTGAAGGTAGTCTTCAGCTATATTGAACATACCAAGACCTATTTTTTTTTTTACTTTTAAAAAATGTCATTCAAACACGGGGAAAAAATCATAATTTAAAAACCACTGATGTATGTTTACTTTCAATTGTGGAATTTTATGAACCCCCTAGCTGATTAAATCAATTCACCTTTAAAGTCTTATTTATGTCTCTTATTTAGCAATACAGTTTAAGTCAATAAGCCATCTCGTATTTTGGGCTGAAAAATTAGAAAATACTAAAATAAATGATGAAAAAAAGGTTACCCATAAAACAAGTGTGGAAAAGCACTGTTTTAACACCGTGCATAGAATCCTTCCTTCCATTGGCAGCTTTGCACACTCCATTTTAACCTGTTAGCTCATTTTCTGCCAGGGATACCATCTTTTCCTTCTGGTAATGTGCAGTAAAGAAATGACAAAGTGTGTTAGGATGAGGACAGTGACGTGTTATAGGGTGGAGAACCCCAAGGACACAAAACAATCACTCTCCAGTTTTGTTTTCCAGGGTAATTCCATCAGACAAACAAACAGATCAGTATTTCATGATCTTTAAGTTAAAAAAAAATCCTATTGAAGAAGTGAGCCTTTATCAGTTGTAATTCACCAACATAAGGTGTTGGCAGAGTTTAGAGGAGGAGAGAATGCCCAGAATAGCTCATCAATCCATTAGGGTTTATTGCAACAGAGTGTGTGGAGGTAAACATTGTCACTATTAACTATCAACCCTTACAATTATTTCTTCAATTACAGCCTTTGTCAACCTCTCCCCAAGGCTTCAGACACCACTCCCTTCCCTGAACACACACAGGAAAACACCTTCTCAAGAGGCATTCAGATTTGCTAGAGGCTTCTCTGACTTGGTTTGACTTTGGTTGGTAATTCAAATCAAGGTGTTCTAGTATTATAGTTTCTCCAGGGATGATTGAGAGAAAGATAGTCAAGTGCTAAAATTTATACTAGCTCTCAGTATGGCCAGGAACTAAAATATCCATACAATTTTAAGACATGTAACATACACATGCGTTTATGAACAGAATTGTGATGATTTGTATTTTGTTTTTCTCCAAATAACAATATGTGAACATTTTCCTATACCTTTAAATAATCTTCAGAAAAACTTATCAGTGGTACCATAATGGTATGAAAATACTGAATGATCCCTATTTGGCAGCATTTTAGTGTTCCCATATTTTAATAATAATAAAAGTATCCTAATGAACATTCTTCTAAATAAGTATTGGTGTAGTACTTAAATATTTCACTCTAAATTATTTAAAGTAAATTCCTGTGTGTAGAGATAATTCAGTAAATATGAATATTTTATTTGCTTTTTCATTGAAATAATACATTTTAGTAGCTTCAAAATATTACATTTCTTACATTAACTTTTATAAACAATGCTTTCAAAATAACATAAAATCCTTTTGTGTAAAAACATGTAAGTTAATAAAAAACTACCTTAAATTTGGCAGATTCCCAGGAGTCAACTAATATAAAAATATGTAAAGGAATTTAGTATAAATTTTTAAATTACCTAGCAGAAAGGAATTCCCAACCACCCCAAATGAAAGTACAGTTAATTCTTAAAGTCAAGTTGATACATTTACATATAACATATTTACATGATGAAAATTTAGATATTATATACTTAATAATGATGTCAATAATGTTTATTATGTACTAGACACTTTTTAATGCCCTATTACACTTATTCTCCACAACAATCATAAGAGGTAGGTACTATATCATTCCCTTTTTCAAGATAAGAAAAAGGTGATTGGGAGATTATTTAACTTGCTCAAGTTCCCACAGACATACAGTTGAAAAATAACATCTAATTATAAACAGTCAAATTCTCGAATTCCTCAGGAGTCCTCTGAACACTAGCAAGCCAATCCACACATATTTAACAAGTCGCTATATAGTAGAAATTTCAAGTTAGCATTGATATTAAAAAAATGAAAAAAACTCAAATCAAAAATTGTTTTTATAATTTTGTGCATGTGTATACATTCACTGTATAGATCTTTCTTGAAATTCACTAAATTAAGAACAAAGGGATCTTAAAAGTAATAATTGAATGGAAAATACTATAAATAAATCCAAGTAAATATCACTTCCCCAATAAGGAAATATGAATTTCACATTTATCATAATATATAGTACCATGTGCCTTAACCTAACAATTTTCTATTAATCCAGTATTTGAAATATTTACATCTTTCATACCTTCCATTTCATTTCTGATAAGACTCATCACTTTGGTTTTGATACATTTTGTATTAGAAATTATTTTTTCTCTTGTGATTGGTAAGTGCTGGCCAAAACAAAAAGCAAGAAGATCAGATGTTAGGTGATTTCCTGGGAAGCCTGGCTTCTGTGTTCTAGCATAGGAAGTGCAATTTTATGTTATCTAACAAGAGCTTCTATAAGGAATTGTTGAAAGTGGAAGGTAATACTACTATTTGTTTTTGTAGTTATACCTGTCTCACTGTTCATTAGGAAAAGTCTATATTTTATTATTATTTTGAAACAATATGCTTTGAGTTTTATTATAAAAAGGACAGAAACTAGCTTAGAAAACCAAGTCTAAGCCACTTTCTGCTACATATTATCTGTATCTATTAGCAAACAAAGTAGTTTCTTTGGTCGTATTCTATAATGTGATGATTGTACTATATTATTTAGTTCTATATGCTCTTTCTAGGCTCAAAATATCTATGAACATATTGCTCACCAAGTTATTTTTTTCTTTTGCTTTTCATTGATTTTTTTTTCTCATTTAGATTTATGACAAGAATTTGCCAGTTTCACTGCCATGTGGGAGAATATGTGGCCTTTGGCGTTTATGGATTAGAAATCACTGAGTAGGATGTTTTGAATTCTGTGCAACTTACAATCCTACTCAACAGTATGTCATTCATTGTCTTCCAAAATTAGTCAATTTGAGATATATATTAAGTTTTAAGCATGATTATCAGAGGTTGAAAGGGAAGATACATGTCAGAATTTGTTTCAGAATGTAATCACAGAAATATTTACAGCCAAAATAGTTTCAGAGGTAATCCAACTTTATAATCCTATTCATTCTGGATGTATTGAAGTAATCTTTATCTTAGTCTGCCTTTCCTATTTTGATTCATGACCAGATTTATTGATTGTGATGACAGGAGGTGTTAATTAAATGCATCTATAACCTAGGTACTGTTTTGATTCTCTGGGCAATATTTGACTCTTTATATCATCCCCATAAAGTATATGATTGTATTTATTCTCATTTCACAGAAACAGTAGCAAAGATTTAGAAAATCAAAGTGACTTGCCTAAAATCATACAGTAAGAAAAGTATAGGTGTACAAGCCCAACTCTGTTGCTTCTGAAGCCTATCCTATGAATCACAACATTTTATTATTTTATTTCAGTTACAAAGGAAGAAAGAAAGGATTGGTGAGTAGAAGGAAGAAAGGGAGGAAGGAAGGACAAGGGAAATTGGGGATCTCAATAGGGGTTGCCTGCCTAATTAGTCTTCTCCAGCACTTAACCCATGTCACAACTTACAGATTCACAAACAAACACCTTACAAGTAATAAAAAACATGGTTGTGAACAAAGAGGTACTAAGGGTCCCTCCCCCAACTTAATACAAGGCATTCACTGCAATAAAATTATCTCCAATGAAATTCTTGGGACAAATGTGTCAGAAATTAGGACCCATTGTAAATGCAATGAAATTTATACACTGTTATGAATAACAATATTTCAACATCAAAACTTATGAAAATTCACATTAGAGGGAGTAAATGATGTTAAACAGCTGTGTGCTAATCTTGGTCAGAATAATAACAAAATAAATTATGAAAATGCTGTCCCATATAAAGTTCTATACATTTTGGAATTGTTCTATACATTTTGGATAAAATAATTATGAATCTGTATTTTCTGCTTTCTTTACATTTAAAGTAAAGAGCTAAGAAACATGGTCTCAGGCTACCACCATTTATTATATTTTCATTTTAACTTAGTTTTGCTTTATTTTGTATGTGATACTATGTATGATTTCCTCATAACTATATTCTTTGTAAATGGAAAAAAGAAAAGTGAATAATTTCTCTTGAAAAAATATATACATTAAATACGTAACAGGGTTTGTCTAAAATTTTTGACCCTACATTTTTACTTTACATATCTCTTTTAAAAAAATTTTGTATGAAGTAGTTGAATTATTATACAACCATAAATGAATATAAAGTAACAGTATGATAGGCATATGTTCTTAAATCAGAATTATCCCTACATCGGGCTGGAGCGGTGGCTCAGCGGTTTCGGCACTTGACTGGCAAGCACGAGGACCCGGGTTCAAACCCCAGCACCACGTACACAACTGAGTGTTGAAGCAACTAAGGCCATGTGAAAAACTAAATACAGTTGTTTCTCTCTTTCTCTGTCTCTCTCACTATCCCTCTCTCTTTATAAAAAAAAAAGAAGAATTATCCCTACATCACCCATACCCAGTCTCTTGATTCTTCTATTTTTCGCCACTACAAGTGATGTAAATGCTTAGATTGTGAATTTTCCAGAATTAAATGATTGCAAATGTATTATTGGATTCCTAGGGGGGTAAAGAGTTTGCTGCATTATTGATTGCCTCCCTAGATCCCACTGTATTCTCCCTCTATCTCCCCTTCCCCTCCTGTCCACCCCACACACATATATGGTTGTCCTAGATTATGTGTTGCTGTGCTTTTGCTGGGTCTAATACATGAGTTTGACTACCTTTCACCCAAGCCTGGGTTTAGCTCCAGCCTCCACAAATGAATGAAAACATTGGACCCTTGACTCTGAGTTTGGCTAACTGCTCAGCATGATTTCTTCTATTGCCTACCATTTACCCTCAAAGACCACAATGTCGTTGTTTCTAATTGCTGAGTAGAATTCCATTGTGTGTGTGTGTGTGTGTGTGTGTGTGTGTGTGTGTGTGAGTATCACAGTTTTTGGATCCATTCATCTAGTAAGGGGCATCTAGGTTGGTTTCATAATTAAGCTATCAAAAATTGATTTGCTATAAACATACATTTTGCTGTATCCCTGTAATGTGCTGATTCTAACTCTTCTAGGAAAATACCCAGAAGAGGGACAGCTGGATCTTATGATGGATCCATCCCTCATTGTTTGAGGATTCTCCACATTGCTTTCCCAAGTGGCTGTACCACTCTGTAGTTCTACCAACATTGCACTAGTGTTCCTATCTCCCCCCAAACCCTCTAGGATCTGTTATTATTTATATTCTTCATCCTTGCCAATCTGACTGGAGTGAGGTGAAATCTTAACCTAGTTTTGATTTCTATTTTTCTGATTACTAGTGATTTAGAACACTTTCTCATGTATCCATTGGCTTGCTCAACTTCCTCTATTGAGCAGCTTCTATTTAGCTCTTTGGCTAATTTATTGGTTGGATTGTTTGGGTTTTTGCTATGAAGTTTTTTGAGTTCTTAGTAAATTTTGGATATTAGTCCCCTGTCAAAGGAATCACAGGCCATGATTCTCCTCCATTCCATAGGTTGTCCCTTAACAATTTTGAGCAATTCCTTGGCTGTGCAGAAGCCTTTTAGTTTAGTGGCATCTCACTCATTGATTTTTTACTCTACTTTAATTCTTTCACTTTAGGAGTCTTGTTGAGAAAGTTTCTTCCTACTCCCAAATGCTGAAATGTTGGTACTAACTTTTCTTCTAGCAGTTGTATGTTAGCTAGTTTAATTCCTACTTCCTTATAGATCTTTTCTTCATTGTGGATTCCAGAAAGTCATATGCTAAATAATACTTGTTCAGGTTTTGAATTTTCTTACAAGTCCTCCTACAAATTTACAAATATCTTAAGGAATATCTTATGTCTTATATCACAAATTGCTACTTAACCATGTTGGATATGTTGTAATAACTTTGAGATATAACTTATTTGGCACTTTGAAAATCAACCTTTTGAGTGTTTCATGTATTTTGGAAAGTATATATGCAAAGAGTCAATTATGTAAAGTTACATTGTTCCATTAATTTGAGTAGTTGAGAATAACTAAAAAACAAAACCAAATTTGAGCATATACAATTGTCTTCTGAAATTACCAGAATCATATTTCATTTCTTTGAAATGTGGCCAAAGAATCAGATTTCTTTTGTCTAAATTACTTTATAAGGAATAAAAAACTTGAAATTATGTTTTACCATAAAATCATGGGGTACGCTAGTTTACTTATATGAAACAGTTAAGTACATTTTGTTTAGATGATAGGGGATTTTCCAAAAATCCCTGAGTTTCTGGTCAATCACCCACTCTTCCATATAGCTCATGTCCACATGCTGCCAAATAAGACAAAGACATTCTGCTCCATCCAAGGAGGAAATACAGCCAGTGAAAGATGAAATACACCATTTCAGAGGGCTAAGCCACAATGTTGTTATGTTACTGGTTAATGTCAGTGCCTTACTATAACATATCATGCATCAACGTTGCAGTCCAGAGAATAGAGAGTTATAGCAGGAAAGCCAATCAAGCCAGTGTGAGCAAATGAGTGGTTTAGAACCTCATTCCTGATGGCTTAAGCTAAAAGCATGTTCTTTTTCCCTGCTCCTCCATTTCGTTTATTTCAACAGGTTTATTATTCAAAACAGCTACTGAAATCTCAAAGACATGTACCTGGAACACCAAGTCTGAAGGTGCACCTAAGAAATGAGTTTTTTAAGAGCTGTGATAAGTCAATAAAATAGTTTCATTTATGATGCACAAAGTAGCCTAAAATGCAACATCACATTTCAAAGAGCTGTTACACAAACACATTTAAGTTATCTAACTAAGGTCTGCCTACAAAACATGAATTCTTCAAATGTGCAAAAAGAAATTAATGTTTTAAGTCAACATATCTTTTTCTTGAGCAGTTCGGTTTATATTTGAAGAAGACTATCCAGGTAAATGCTAATAGTGTCATCTCTAATATTTACCACAGACCATAGGAACTAAACTGTGGTTTCTCTAAACAAGTAACCTTTGAATTCTTCAAGGATCAGGGTATTTTTAAATGATTTACTGACAGTACTTAGCTTAATTAATATGAAAAATATATTTATATATCATCTATCTTTAAAATTCTGTGAGATGATTTTCATAATTGGTATTAAATTTCTTATAAATAAGGAAACAATAGTATGAAAATTACAGAAAGAGTCATCAGGTTACATGTTCATAAATAATAGTGTTCCACTTGGGGAATAAGCTTCCTACAGCATTGATTCTATCTCAGCATAGATAACTCATCACAAAATACTACACACTTGCCAAGCCTGTTTTCATAGCCTTTGGAAACAAAGTGCTTAATAACTGGACTCATTATTGCTAATGGTAAATTAGTGAGATTAAATATTTCTATAAATCATTTCATTAATAAAACACAAAGCCCATTAAAGGACTACTGAACTGTTAAGCTATAATATTTCAGAATCAGCCTTTTATAAACATTTCAATTAGCACAGGTAGACAACATCCACCAAAGGTACAGCACACCACTGCTATAGACTAGAAAAACATTCACCTGCAAAGTGAATAAAGCCATGAAGAATGCAATTTTCTTTAGGATACAGTTAGGTAAAACAACAATATGTATTAATATAACAGAGATCTCGTACATATAGATCTCCATAACCACATTCTGTTTCTGCAGCATTCAAGAGCCCTCTGAAGGATGATATGCTATGATATTCACTAGCACACTCTATCATTTTACTATTACCCTTAGATTGATCATGAGCCACTTGAGTGATATGCGAACAGTTGAGGCTAAAGAAGCCAATACTTAAACACAGAAATAACGTAATAGCTTATGATAGCCCTCAGTGAGAATGTTCAACATATATAAGAGCCAAAAGATAAGAGGAGAGAGAAGGCATTTCAAATAGTGCTACAAAAGCTCAAAATGGAAAAAATCACAACTAAATGGTGCATGAAAGTATAGTATGTGTGTTCTCTTATATGTGAAACTTATCTTCTTACTTTATTTTTATTTTCTCTTTTAACTGGCATCCAAGTTTACACAAACATACACGCATGCATCTTTTCTAAAGCCTCCAACTGTACACTATAATTAACAATGGAAAATAATCAGTTGGTACAGTTAATTTTGCCCACAAGTCACAATTTCTGCTCTAGTTTTGAATGGCTATAATTTTCCAGGGAGTGCTTATTAGTTTAGGAGAGGTGGAAAGCCTCAGAGTAAGAAAAACAGCTAATCTCCTGACAGAGGATTGAAGCAAAAGACAACCCAGGATTCCAGGAAGTTGAGTAAATACCTGAATCTAAATACCTTGTTTACCATAGTGTTTTCTGTGTTTGGAGCACAACTCAATACAGCTTGGGTTCTTCATATCAGAGAAAGAAATCCAGGTGACTCACTGCCAGAGTAGTATTTGTGTGGGGAATTGAGAATCAGGCTATTTGAATCTTTCTCATTAGAAAGTTTATGATGAGCCACTGTTAATTAATGTAGCACGGTTTGCAATAGGGAAATCAAAATTAAGAAATAAAGCAAATTTTCAAAACTATCTTTTTAATAACTATATATCTAACATAAAATCATCCCTTAACTCTGTTCCCACAAAGAAACACTCTCTTGCCCCATCCAAAAATCTGAGCTTCATTGAAATAATTCTGACCAATAGAATATGGCAGAAGGGGCATGATGCTAAATCCCAGTTTAGAAATTTGTAAGACTGGCAGGTTTCACTTTAGTGAGTGCAGATCCTGGACTACTTGGAAAGAAGTCCAAAGGACGATTTATCCAGTAGAAAATGAAAGAAAAACATCAAAGACCAATAAGGAGCCAGATTTGGACGTAAATTCTCTAATCCCAGACACAGCAGTTGAAGCTACTTTCATTAAAGAATAGGCACCCAGTTGAGTCTTTACCAAATTTGTGAACCATAAAATCACCAGCACAATGAAATGGCTGTCTTAACTATTTGGTTTGAAGGTAGTGTGTTACATAGCAATGGATGATATGTGAATCTTCAGATTTTCAAAAATTTGAGCTTATAAAAAGAAAAGAAGCAAATAAATGCTATTTTCCTTTCCTCCCAAGTGATACATTTGTTTGTTGTTTTAAATAAGAATCATTAACAGTAGCAAGACATCCCAAAGTCACTCATAGTTAGACATCCAGTAAATGAAGCATGCAATATTGACATATATGCTATAGTCCTGGAGGATGAATTTTATCAGCTAGGACAAGTACATTACATTTACCTGCTCAAGGCTTTAAAAAATAACCCTAAAATTATTATTTTTATCATGGGCAATATTTTAATACAATTTGCTCTCTCTGTCGCTTATGCTTTCTCAATCTTATACAAGAAATTGCATTTTTTAATAGAATGGGTGTCTAAAAGTAATATTACATTATATAAAGGGTTCTCTGATACTTTTCAATATGTGTGTGTTTTCTTTAAGGATTTTGTGGACATAGATGATATTATTTGTTTTATTAGCTTGGAATATTGGTGTTCAATGATATATTTATTTCAAATGAATGTCCAATGATTAACCCGCATTTTGCTATCACAATGAGTAATTGTACATATAATCTATTTATAAACAGAAAAAAATGATTGGGGAAAAAGGCATAAAATTATGGAAGAGATTAAAATATGCTTGTGTGTTAATGATTTGTCACCAAAGTGTACTGGAATTAAAAAATGAGGCTTTTTCAAAAATTGGATGGAAATAAGATAAAATGTATCAATAAGATAAAGAGATATTAATGACATAAGTAAATGCACTTGTCAAATGTCCTAAGAGGATAAAATGTGTACATTTAATCTTTTTTATTTTTCAGTCCTGATACCTAAATTAATCTAGTCAAAGAACATGTAATAATGTTTGCTTAAAATGCAGCATTTTAACTATCCTACATTTTTAAGGTGTAATTTTATAAGATCATAATAGGTAAAGTTTCAAAGATACCAACCAACAATATTAAATACATCATATCAAAGTGCAAAATTAAAAATGCTCACATTTTAATCAATACTTAGTAATCTAGATTACTTCAATAAGTACTGAGTGTCCTGACTGTTTCATCAGATAACGGATGTTAAGATAGGAGACAGTGGGGGGAAATAAAAAACCTCCTAAATTTAAAGACTGATTCTACTATTTGTTAGCTCAGAGATATTGAGGAGGTCACTCAATTTCTCTGTCTCAGTTTCTTCAACTGTAAAATAAAGTTAACAGTAGTTTCTTATAGAGTTATTGTGGAGATTAAATAAATGAGCACTTTCAAAGCACTTAAATCAGTTCTTAGAAAATAACAATACTTATGTAAATACTAGCTATCATCATTTTCATCATTACTGTTATTATTATTTTCATGTGCAAGTCACAGCCAGGGACACCCTCATCCATCAGCAGAATTGCCACTTGTCGCTGAATGCTATGGAAAAGATACAAACTCCCACCCTAATATACATTATTGCCTGAAATGTCTTCAATATTAGTAAAAATCAGATTTTAACATTTTATAATATCTATGAATTTCAGCTATAGTCTCCTAAGCTAAAAACAACAGGTACTAAGTATATCCCCATATTTCAAAGAGGAAGGAAGGGAGATGTTTGCTGCAGGGTTTGGTGAGAGGAAACCAAACCTACTGTACAGACATCAACACATGCACCCCCATGGCTACATGGAAACACCTGGGAAATGTGAAGACTTGCAGGATATCCAAGGACACAGAGTTGTGAGGAAGGATTTTCCCTTCCTCATTTTGAGATTTGTAAATAAGATCAAATGGTTGGGGAAGGAACTTCAAAAGGACTGAGGACAAGCACCTTAGGAGGGAAAACCTGAGGGAAGGTGACATTCATGGAAACCATAATAATTGCTGTGTTTTTGTTTTGATATTAAGTGTCCCCCAAAAGCTCATGTGTGAGACAATGTAAGAACGTTTAGCGGTGAAATGATTGGACTATGAGGACAGAGTGCTAATCGCTAATAGGGATTAACTGGGCTGTTAGTGCAGGCAGGTAGGCTTGGCTGGAGGAGGTGGGGCACTGGGGAATGACTGGAGTATATATTGTGTCCTTGGTGGGGGGAGGAGGCTTTCTCTGCTTCCTTGCCATCTCCTGAGCTTCTTATCTCTAGCACACTCTTCTGTCATGTTCTTCCTCACTTCTGGCTTAGAGCAAGGGAGTTGACCATCCGTGGATGAGACCTCTGAAACCATGAGCATCAAATAAACTTTTTCTCTGCTAAAATTGTTCCTGTCAGGTATTTTGGTCATAGCAGCTAAAAAACTGATTGAAACTCAGGGCTACCTTCTAGAAGTGGAAGCTCATATCTATTTTTTTCTGGTATTTTTTTAAATACCAGGGATTTAACTCAGGGGCACTTAATCACTCAGACACATCTCCAGTCCCTTTTATATTTATTATAAAACAGGATTTTGCTAAGTTACTAAGGGCTTCATTAAGTTGCTGAGGCTGGCTTTGAACTCATAATCCTCCTGTCTCAATCTCCCTAATTGCTGGGATTGCAGGCATATACCACCATGACTGGCTCATTTATTTTGTTTTATAGTTAAGACATTTGTATTCTACCTTCTGTTCCATTTAAACAAGGAGAAATTGAATAAAAAATCTTTTTAAAAGTGCTTAGATCAAATGAAGTGACTATAGTGAGGTAGCCTGTTCTATCTTATGGTTCAGCAAGGCACCATGATTTCCTGTCAGCCAACAGGTTACTCTTAAAGATTCCTAAGGCTGGCATACCAGGACCATGCCAAGAGGGCTCCTGAGTAGCCCCAAAACCCCAGGCAGTAAAGGCTCTGTTTTCCAACAGATCATGCCTGAGGACTTCTAAAGCACACAAATGTGTGTTCCAAAATAGAGGATCACATGCCAAAATCCCAGGGAATTCCCGTTAGGGAGGTTGTAGCACACTAATTAAATAAGAAGTTAATGTTTCTTATTTACTTCTCACCAAATTGAGCTTGTGAAATACACTACTTAAATTTTATTCATTTGTTTACTCCACATTCATTAATTCATTTTAACTGTTAATATTTTTAATTTTAACTAATACATAAAAATTATATCAATTTTATAGGATACCAAGTGATGTTTCAATACATGTGTATATCATGTGACATTCAAAATGGAATAAATTATATTTATCTCCTAAAACATCCATCATTTCTTTACAATGAAACTTTCAAAATCCTTCCAGCTTTTTGAATCTACAGTTCGTGATTGTTATTTAAAGTAACACCACTGTACATGGCACTTAGAATTTCACATGTCTATCTAACTGCTATTGAGTACCCATTAGACAACTTCACCACATTGTTTCCTCCTCCTAAATCTTCCCAGACTACCTATGGTATTTGCCAATCCTACTATCAACTTCTATGAGTCCCAACTCATAGAATGAAATAGGAGTGCAAATGTCCCTTTAGCATATTGATTTCATTTTATTTTCTTTGGATATATACCTAGGAATGTGATTACTAGATTATATGGTAGTTCTATTTTTTAATTTTTTGACGAATGTCCCACAATCTTCCACCACAACTGTACTAATTTACATTCCCACCAACAACATATAAAGGGTCCCGTTTTTTTCCAAATCCTCATCAGTATTTGCTCTATTTAGTCTTTTTCATATTGACCATTCTTACTGTTCTAAGATTTATGTTTTCTTTGTTATCAAAGTTAAACTTATAATACAACATAGGGATATCTAGTGCAACTTAAATTTAAAGCCATCCTAAGTCAGGGAACCATGTGGCCAGAAAGAAGCCATTTTTAATAGTTCTCCAACAGGTATACCATTACACCTATAAATATTTTCTGTTCCCATCCCAATTTTATATTAGTCAGTAACATAGACTGCACCCCTGAGCTCCTCCATTCAGAATGAAAGACAATGCTATTTCAGGATAGGGATAAATCTCCGCAAATTCATGGAGCAGGTGTGCTTGCTTCCTGTTGAGAGTACACCCTCCTTCTGGAGTAAAGAATGCTCACTCACATCTGGCCATGTGTTTGTTTGATCACATGCCTGGTATTTCTAACATTGTGGTGCAATCTTGTCTCATTGTGGTTTTGGTTTGCATTTCTTTGAAGATGAGCTGTGTTGAGCATGTTTTTAATGTACCTATTCATAATTTGTGTATTTTCTGTTGAAAAATCTTTATTTAAATCTATTGTCTATTCTTTAATCAAGTTATTTGTTTTCTGTTATTAAGTTTTAGAGCTCCTAATATATACTGGGTTTCAACATGTTTTTAGATACATAGTTTCCAAATATTTTCTCTCATTCTATAGGTTGTATCCTCACCCTGTTAATTATTTCCTTTCCTTTTCAGAAGCTTGTTAGTCTGATGCAATCCCATTGGTCTCATTTTGGTTTAAATTTTATTTTTGTAATTTTACTATATAAAGCACATTTATAGATTCCTGTCTTGAAAAACCCTCAGAACAACCTAAACAACTTGTATACATATATTTAAAGAGAGAGAGAGGGACAGTGAGAAAGAGAGGGGAGGAAAAAGGTAGAATCAATTTTATTTTGTTTTTCATATGGTCTTCATTTCTCCAGCATTTTGTTGTGTAGGTGGTTTGAACCCACATTCTCCCACATGCCAGGTTGTAACTGCTGAGGGACTGCTCCAGTCTCTTGTTCTGTATTTTTTGATAACAAAATAAACTAACTTCTCAAAAGCATCCCATCTTTTGTTTAACTCATGTTCAGCCTCTGTTATCTGCTAGTTTAGTTAGTGGAGTGGGCCTGTGGAACTGACACAGGTCAATTTGGTATTGAAAAGGACTATGAAATTATCAAGGACAAAGAATATTTTCATGAAGTATGGAAAACCAAGAGGCAAATGAAAGTCAATGGTTTCTTGAAATGTTTAGGCTAAGGAATATTAAATATAAATATATATATATATATGTATTTTATATATATGTATATATATGCATATATTGTTTGTGTTTACACACACACGCATGGTTGTATAATAATGATAGAATTTATGTTTCTTCTTTTAATATGCTTGATCTCTCAGGATATCCTTACATGTTTCAATATGTGAGATAACATTTCTTTCAATATCAACTGCCCTTCTGCTTGAATTAAGTATGCTAAAAATGATAGTGATGATATATCGAGAATCCAAAAAATCATCAACTAGGTGTCTAGTTGTAAGCCCTGATTCAGCAGTTTGAACACAAAACTGTATGCTTTTTGTCTGTGTTTACTTTGGAATAGTTTGTTCTTTAGCAACATAATGACCTCTTTATTGTTCTTTTACATATAAATTTTTAAAGAAAAAATATAAAATAATCCCATAAATTTAGAAAAGATAATTCAAAAGAAAATCATAAATTAACATTAGAATTGATAATTTTGCTAACAAAGTTCAATCTAGACCTCCAGAAAATTCACAAGAAAAATATGCGTCTTAAACCTGTGTTTTATCACATGTCACAGGTGGGAAAAGATAATAGAAGACAAAAATATTATAAAATGTGTGAGAAATTCTTGGGAATAAAAAAACAAAGTGGTGAGCAGGTTTTGAAATTAGAAAAAGTAAAGTATCAAAACTTATGTGAAACTCAGTTGCTGAAACTTTGGGAGTGGAACTTGCCAATATGGAATATGGAGGCAAAGGAAACTACTCTTTTCAATTTTAATGTATATATTCATGTGAACAGACAAAAACCAGTATTTTCCAATGAGCTTCCTTTCTCATGGGAATTATGTGAAAGGAAACTTTGAGCTTCTAGCATCCAAATGACAAATGAAATTGAGAAAAGAGGACAGTTTCAACTTATAAAATGTGCCATTAAACATTCAGTATGAAGCCATTAAATGCATGATGTTATTTAAGAGGAAGAGACTAGTCAACTGCAAGTGAGTTCTGCTCTCACATTCCAAACACCAAATCAGCTGCCACCTGGCTCTGAGCTGAGTAGTTTCCCAGATCTGAGTAGCTGCATGTGAAATTGTTCTTCTACAAATCCAGCTCTTCTGCTGACCCACATCTTCTACCCTTGGGATTTCTTTCCTCATCTTTCATTTCCAAAGACTTCAAAACCCATTAAAATGTTCTCTCTGATTCCAATGATACGTGTGTGCCAGCACAGAAAACACAAGTGAACAACTTTACATGGTTAAATATTCATTCTGAAAAGCTCAGAAAATGGGGCACTATGATATATTGAAAGGCATTAGTAGCATCCTAAGGAAAACACTTAAACCGTACTTTCTCTGTGTTGGACATAACCCTCAGAGATTTTCACTTGTTAACACATTTGCTCTTCCCAACAACCCATGAGCTTTAGACAAATATCTCTTTTTATAGAAAAAGAAACCAAAGCACAGAGAAGTTAATGATCTTTCCAAGTAAGATGGGGCAGGAATCAAAAAAAGTGAATCCTGTTCATGGTCTCCTGAACACATGTATTCTAATGCCTCTCAATCACACTCAACGTCTTTCTCAGTAACTGAGTGTGTTTATTTACTCCTGTAGTGAATCAATGAACTGCTTAATTATATTTGAGTACTTTGATAATCATGCAGTATTTTGGTACCATTATGTTGACAATGAATTCTCATGAGATTAGCCAATAAATGTGGAATATATACGATTATGAATACATGCTTATTTATGTACTCAATAAATTTCCAGTTATATCTTCTAGGATGATAAAATATGTAATAATGAAAATGAAGCCACTATCCTTAAAAAGTATGCTTTTATGAAAGCATACAAGTTCGTAGAATACAGCACTGCAATATTGTGACAAAATGCTTAAGAGATTATAAACAAAGTATCATGAAGAAACAAGAACACAGCCACAAAGTAGTTGGGAGCTGGTGAGGAAAGAATTCCTAAAAAAGAAAACTTTGAGCTGACTGTACAATAGTAAGTGTTTTCTAAAGACTAGGGATAGGATAATTTAAAATAATATTTTCATAAATCGATTAATCAACAGATATCTACAAGTTACCTATTCACAGAAGAGAAAGAAGACCAATACAGACTATAAGTATTTTGTTATTGTTCTTAAAATATCATTGCTGATATTGCAAATCAAATTACTTAAGGAAAAAGAGCTGTAAATTAAATAATACTGTAGGTTTATATTTTTATTCCTTTCTTCTCAAATGTTGAATGCAATGAAACAAAAATATTAACTAACTGCTAAGAATGCAAAACATTACTGTAAATCATAGAAAAAGAAGACATAGGCCTATTCTATAAGATCTTACAAGTTCATCAAAGAAGCAGATACATTGCAATTGCAATAAAAATGTAAGATATTGATAAGTTATTTAATAAAAATTTGGCAAAGCATTATGTGTAATAAATTGGAAGTAATAAATTAATTCCAAATATGTGGTGAGTTAAGGCAACACAATTCTAGGGAGGGGGTATAAAAAACTTAGTTATATCAAGTGTTTCTGTTCTACAAATACATTTCATCTTCATAAAAATATTTTGACATAATTACTATAAAAGTATGTGTTTTTTAGAGTAGGAAACCATAACTCAGAGGTTTTGATAACTTATGTAACATACAGATTATAGGGGAACCCAGAAATTCTGACTACACTGCCTGACTACAAGATAAATGCAGAATATGTTTGGATCCAGCAGGAAGAAAATGATTGCACTGTATTTGGTAATAATAATAATCAGCAAAAATGTATAATGATAGAACTCATTATTATAATACATTAATAAGAAATGAGTACCTAAAATATATTTTTGCAAAATTCAGAGTATAATAATGTGTAAATGTATGTGATTCATGATGTTCATTATGTTGGTAGGATGAGAGTTGCCAAATGAATTGAGCATCCACGCTATTAAACAAAGTATTAGGAAATCCATGCACAATGAGAAGGAAGGGGGTGCTGATTTTTGTTCTTATGATCCAAAAAGTGAGTTAAGATCTCAGTTGGAATTCAAGAGACTCATTTTTATGTTAATAAAATCAATATGAAAATGAAGTAACTACTAATTAGGAGTAGGAAACACTATTCATTTCAACTAACTCTATCTGAGAGGGAGTTCTTAGGTGGAATTTCTGGGGGATTTAAGTGGAGGAAATCAATGAAATCATGAGAGGAATGATTATAGACTGACTATGAAAAAGATAAACAGATACTGAACCATTGGGAACATCCTAAGTATGGCAAATATGTTCTGTTTTGTGCAAACATGGTTGAAAACAGAGCAATGGAACAAGTGTTTTCAAAAACCACTTGATCTTTTGCTTCTACTAGGCAACATCAATACTTGGAAGGAATCCTGTACAAAAAAGAAGGTAAGTTTTGTGACTTTTTTAAAGACAGAGAGAGTTAACTCTTTTTCCAATCTGTTATTTTGTTTTTCCTTTATTTATTTGTGCCTACAAGCTGGAGATCAAACCTGAGACTTGCGCATTCCAGGCAAGGGCTCTATCACGGAGCCACCTCTCCAGCCTGTGAATATGTTTTCATTAAAGGAAATCTGGCAACTCATTGTCTTTCTTCTTGGCCCAGTCTTTGCTGCCCTCCAGAAAACTATCTTCATCTAAAAGAGTTAAGATATCAGTAAAGTTGTCAGAGAAATTGTACATTTCACCCTAGTGCTAATTCCCCCTTAGTTTTTCTTTTTAATTTTTATCATTCACACATATTAGTAGTGTGATTTAATAGGTTTCACTATGGCATTTCCATATGTGCACATATTCTGCCTTGATCATGCCCACCACTCCTTCTTGACCTCTTCTCTCTTCTCTTCCCCGCATCCACTTCCCCTTTCCTTATGCTCCCTTTTCTAAAACCAAGTTATCTTTTATCCAATTTAATTTAATCAACCTTAATTAAATGTTCCACACATGAGAAAAAAAACTTGTGATACTTGGCTTTTTGGCTTGTTTTGCTAAACATGATGTCCTCTAGTTCCATGTTTTTCATCAAATGGCAAGATTTATTTCTCTTTATGTTTGAATAGTACATTGTGTTTATATGCTACATTTTCTTTATCCATTAATCTGTTGGCAAGCACCTAGGTTGATTGCAAGCAATCCTAGGTTGATTCATATCTAAGCTAATATGAATGGGGTTACAATAAATGTAGTTATGTAGGTTTCACTTGTGTATGCTGACTTTGATTGCTTTGGATATATACTAAGGAGTGGCATAGTGTGATCACATGGTAGTTGTAATTTTAATTTTTGGAGAAACTTCCATTCTTTTTCCCCTAGTGGTTGTGCTAATGCACATCCCCACCAATAGAGTACAGGGTTCTTTTATTGCCACATCCTCACCAGTGTTTGTTATTTGTTCTTTTTTTTTTTTTTTTTTTCCTTTAGTAGCCATTCTAACTGGGACCTGATAGCTCCACAATGTAGCTTTGATTTGTTGACCATATTTTCATATATTTATTATTCATTTGCATTTCTTCTTTTAAGAGTGTCTGTTCAGATGACTTCCCAATTTTTTAATTACTTCTTCTTTTGATGCTTAGTTTTTCTTCTGTGGATTGTCTTTTTGCTCTGCTGTTTCCTTTGTTGTACAGAAGCTTTTCAACTAGATGTAATCTCATTCGTCACTTCTTATTTTGGTTCTTCCAGCTTTCTACTGAGGAAATCATTGCCTGTGCTGATATTTGACTTGTTTCCCCTGTGGATTATTCTAGCAGTTTCAAAGGTTTAGAGCTTTTGCCAAAGTCCTGAATCCATTTTGAGTTGATTTTTGTACACAGTAATAGAGATCTCATTTCAGCCTTCAATGCATGGATATTCAGTTTTTCTAACACTGTTTTTTGAAGTGGCTGTCTTGTTCCCAATAAATGCTTTTATCTTCTTTGTCAAAAATAAGATTACTATAGATCTGTAGGTTTATTCCTGGTTCCTTTATTCTTTAAGAAAGAGAGAGAGAGAGAGAAGAGAGAGAGGGACAGTGAGAGAGAGAATCAATTTTATTGAGTTTTTCACGTGGCTTTTGTTGCTCTGACACTTCATTGAGTATGTGGTGCTCGGGTATAAACCCACATCCTTGCACATGCCAGACGAGTGCCTTAACCACTGAACCATCTGTGAAACCTCTATTCTGTTCCATTGGTCTACATGTCTTTCCTTTATGCTAATACCATGCTGTTTCTGTTACTACGGCTCTGTAGTATGTTTTGAAATCAGGTATTATGTGTCTCTAACATTGCTCTTTTTGCTCGGAATTGCTTTATCTATTCAGTTTTTTTGTGTGTGTTTTCCATATAAATTTTGTGATTTTTTTTCTAGTACTGTAAAGGAAATGAATGGTATTTTAATGGAGATTGAAATTATTATGTATATTGCTTTCAGTTTTCTGGCCATTTTGACAGTATTAATTTTCACAATACATGAACAAGGGAGATCTTTCACTTTCTAGGGTCTTCCTAAACTTCCCTTTTGAGCACTTTGAAGTTTCATTATAAATATCTTTTACATCCAAATTAAGTTTATTCCTAATTTTTTGAGGCTATTATAAATGGGATTGCTTTCCTTCTTTCTTAGAAAGTACATTATTGGAGTACAGAAAAGCTAGTAATTTTTATGTTGATTTTCTATTCTGCAGCTTTTGAGAACTGTTTATCAGTTTGAAGAAGCTTGGTAGGTTTTCTAGGTATAAAATCACATTATCAATTGACATAGATAATTTAACTTCCTATTTTGCTATTTGTGTGTTTTGTATTTCTTTCTCTTGCTTAATGAAAATAGACCCTTAGCTCAACTCATACATAAAAATCAGGCCAGTCACAGTGACATGATTCTGTATCCCAGTACTCAGGATATTGAGGTAGAGAATCACTTGAGCCCAGGAGTTTCAGACAAGCCTGAGTAACACAAGGAAACCTCATCTCAAAAACACATAAATAAATAAATACATGTTTAAAAAATGGACTAAAGTTTTAAACAATCTACTAAATCTATTAGGATACAAAATAGAGGAAATTCTCTATGACATTAGTCTGAGAAATAATTCTTGGATTCAACACCAAAAGCATAGGAAACAAAAACAAAAATAGAAAAATCAGATTACATCAAACAAAATTTTTTCTTCTTGGTAAAAGAAACAATAGAGTGAAGAGACACCCACAGGCTGGCAGTAAAAAAATTCATATATTAGATTAGGGGACAAAACACAATATATACCAGGTACTCAAAATACTAATTAAAACTGAAATAAACAACCTTATCAAAAATGAACAAAGTATTTGAATAGACATTTCTCAAAAAAAGAAGACAAACATATAGCCAACAGAAATATAATAAAATGTTAAACATCCCTAACACCAGAGAAATGAAAATTAAAACCATAAGGAGTTATCAAATAACACCTGGTAAATTTGCTGTCAAAAAAGATAAAATACAACAAGTTCTGGTGATAAAAAGGAAATTCCTCTATACAATTAGTGGTACTGTAAATTAGTACAACTGTTTTGGGATTGAGGATGGAGGTTCCTCAAAAAACAAAAAGTTTAGTTATTTTATTCAGTAATCTGACCTTGGAGATATACCCAAGATAATTAACATCAGTGTGATAAACTATGTGCAATTCCATGTCTGTAACAGCCAAGATACAGAAACAACCTAAATGTTCATCAATGAGTATGTGCATTTTGAAAGCACATTGTACATATACAACTTTAGATGATTCAATTTTATGATGATGTGAAAGAAAATCAGTAGTAATTTCTAGGACTAGTAACATGACATACAATATTCTCTCTTACTGCTGAGTGAGCTGCAACTCCTAATCAACCATGCAGTACTCTACAGTGTGCAGTGTTGCTAAATCCATTTGTTCAATGTACAATATTTTCTGTTTACAATGTGTTTTATAGAATGTAATCCCATCATAAATCAAGAAGCACCTGTACCACCACTCAGTCTTAACAAAATCAGAAATAGGAAATTTTGTCATTTGCAATAACATGGGTGATTCTAATGGACAAAAGTTAAGTGACATAAGCGAGGTACAGAGAAATAAACAGTAGGATCTCATTCATGTGTTTTAGTTAAAAATCCAAACTCAGAATTGGAGGGTGTTATAGACTCATGGGGAAAAGTAAGATTTTGTTCAACAGATATAAAATTTTATTTATATTATTCTGGTGTTTTATTACACAGCATAGTGAAGTAGTTAATAATCATAAATTTTATATTTTAAAATGACTAAAATCTCTTAAATGGTATTGATACAGTTTTAGGAGAGATAGTGAAATGGCTAGGTAGTCAGGACAGGACAAAGGACCCCATCTAAGAGTTAGCTGGTAGAGAGATATTGACAGGGCGTACTCAGGGCCTTCATATGCAAATGACCATGAGGCTCACCTGTGGGAGCAACTCCTTTGTCTCTGGGAAAACTTAGAAATGGGGGTGGACACAGATGGGAACTTGGAAAGAATTGCAACCTGTTTTGCATAGATTTTAACCAATGACTTTGGTACTAAGTTTCCATGCCTGCTTTGCATAGGTTTCAACCAATAATAGAGAAGCATTTCTCAATGCCTGCTTTTCATGAACGTTAATTATGCTCATACCCCAAATCAGTACAATCCCTGGCCTGATCTCCACTAGAAGGTGTTCTGCCTCCAAATACCCCTCTGCCTTGCAGAGTCTGCTCTCCTTCCTTAAATAAATACTACTTCTTTTACTACTTCTTCCATGGTTGTCCATGAATTTTATTCTTCTTGTGAGACAAGAACCCAGAAGATTGGAGCCAAATTCCTGGGGTGAATTTCCACCACACCAAGAGCTGCAACACCCAGTTTTTAGCTGGAGAGTTGCTAACACTATTTCAGCCTCAGACACCTGCAGCCAGCCCAAATTCCCAGTTTTAGGCGGTAATAGCTGCAAACACTAGAAGTGGGTTATTTTGGCTAATGGAATCTGTAGTGGCCCAGACTCCATTTGCCAGTGGGAGCAGAGAATCTGGCCTCATCTCAAAAACCCTGCATCAGTATCATCCAAGAAGAAATTGTAAATATTTGAGGTGATAGATACACTAGTTAACCTGATTTGATTATTATATAAAGTGTTTTGAAACATCATATTCACATAAATATATATTTATATAAAGTAAAAATAAAAGGGGCTGGAGCAATGACTCAGCAGTTCAAGCACTTGCCTGGGTTCAAACCACAGCACCACATATAAAACTAAATGTCAGAGAAACAAAGGAGAGATGAAAAAATAAATAAAATTAATTTTCTCTCTTTTCTCTCTCTCTCAACTGAATAAATAAATAAAATAAAACTTAAAATGGGATTTTGGAAAGTGACTGCATCATGAAGGCTCTGAGCCCATCAGTAGATTAATCCACTGAGGGATTCAGAGTTGAATGGATTATTGGAAGGCAGTAGAAACTGAGGAGGTAGAACCTACCTAGAGGGAGTAGGTCCGTGGATGGTTACATTTGTTCCATTATTTCTCCAGGAAAAAGTTGCATTTACTAATGAAATTTTGGCAAATAAAAATGCTTTCAGAGCTTCAACATGATAACAGTTGCTACATCAATTGTAAATATACCTATAACCTTAATTGTATTCCAAATACTCAATTTTCTTTCCTTATTTATTCAGTGTGGTATCTGAAAGTTTCTTCATTGCAGTGTGTACTAAATAGAACTCCTCTGTTTCCCTTCCCCATCATTCCTCTTTCCTTCCCAATATTGCTGAAGAAAAGCTCCTTCTTTCCATAATAGACTTGTGTTATATGTTAATTAATGACAGGTACACATTCTGAGGAAATATGTCATTATTTGATTCATCAGATTGAAAGCATCATAGAGTCTACTTAAACAAACTGGTCATGTAGCTCAGTCACTCTAAGTGATCACTCATTTACACTGGGATACAACCCAATCTTCTTTTTATGCAAAATCCATTAGTTCCTTCCTGAACACAGCTTGTTTTTCTTTCTTTTGCTTGGAATTGTGACTCTGTCCTCTTCCCTCCAGTCATACTTGATTATTAGACATTTCCAAATGCTGTCATTTCTCCATCATTAACTTCACTGGAATTTCCATTCTCTTTTTGGCCACCTGGGTAACATATGTAATTGTCTTTTGAAAGTCAGAGACATATTCTTTCTGGGTATCTTATGTTTGAGTTTCCTGGAGGAATCACTTTCATCTTACTGCCCTCCACCCTCTGTACAGATTTTATAACCATATAGCTTATAAGACATTTACATATTTTCCCTTCTCTCGAATTAGGAGGAGCTACATCTGATTTATGTCTATATCACTAATACCAAACTTCATACCTAGCACATGATAGGCTCTGAATAAATCTTTTTTGAGACATGAATGCAGAGGTAGATAATGGAAAGATGAAAAAAGTGTAAAGGAAGGAAATCAATCCACAAGAAAGTATCTGGGGAGAAAACTTCTATATTTAACAGTTTGTGAGAAAGAAAAAGTGTGAAAGCTAATTTGAATAAAATTAGTTTGAAAGAATAAAAGGAGAAAAAGCACATGAGAGTAGTGAATCACAGATAAAATTTTTCAAGGAGAAAATGATCAGTAATTTAGATTACTGCACAGAGGTCAACTAGGTTGACAAAGAGTTTTCTAAACTGAATCATTAAATATAATGTGGTGAATTAGACATTTGTACCAAATGTATATTCTATTATGAGCCAATGAATATTTTAATAATTTAGTAAGATAAGATTTTTATACAAGTTGGCTTATTGTGGATAATAGGTAATAATTATGAATGATATGAAAATATTTTTTCATTATTGATTCAGTCATATATTACCACAAACATACAGACATTTTAGGATACATTATTCTGAAGTAAGATAATTATTTAATATCTAGTTTAAAAATCCTTCCTGGCATTCATTTATAAATAAAGAATCTAGAATAAGACTATGCATATGTGGGGACAGGGGTGTATAGGAAACCTTGTACACTCTGCTTGATTTTGGCATAAATGTAAATTACTCATAAAATAGTGTTTCATATAAGAAAACATATATTTTACTTATTTATCTGGTTTGTTGCTTCTTGGCTCAAAAGTAGCCCTTTCAGGATAGAAGTATTTGCCAATTTTATATACTGCTAAACTCCTAGTACTTAAAATAGTACTTGATTGTAGGCTATAATTCATATATGTTGAGTGAATGAATAAATGTTCTCTATTTTCTTGTTACTAAAGTGTTATTGAAAAGTCTATTATTTCTTCTGTCAAATTTGTTGTTCTGAAGAGATTCAATGGGACAGATGGCTTTGCTGAAGTTGATGTTTCATAGCTTGCCATAATGGACAGTCATCCAATTGTGTGTACCACAGTTCCCACTGCTTAAAGCATTGTAGGCATGAACAGTTTGACTGTTGGTTATCACTGCCATCTGAAAGGATATGCTCTAATAGCCAAAACTTGAGCAATGAAAGTGGAGCATATCTATTTCAGCCTGCTACCTAAACCACCAAAACCAGGGTAGATTATTCAACAAAAGGAGCACACCATAATAAATTGAAAAAAAGA
This sequence comes from Aplodontia rufa, assembly GCA_004027875.1. NCBI lineage: Eukaryota > Metazoa > Chordata > Mammalia > Rodentia > Aplodontiidae > Aplodontia > Aplodontia rufa. The sequence goes on from PVKS010014803.1 coordinate 36,814, forward strand.
ACATTGCTTTGCTAATTCCGTACTTGTTACAAAGAGGAATGCTACAAATCACCTGTTACCATGCAACACAGTGGTTCATCTCAAATGCCTCCAGGGCATGGAGATTGACAACAGACCATCACAGGCTGAATGCCAAGGTTCCACCCTAGTTTTCTGTGGTGCCAGACCTCATCATCTTCACTGAGGCAGTTGCAAGTCATAGGGAGACTGATATGCGGTTACTGACTTGGCTAATACCTTATTTCCAATCCCCTTGGGGAATGAATATCAAGACTAATTTGTACTCACATGGAATGGCCTACAGTCAATTTTCACTGTGCTTCCATGGAGATACCTCAAATCCTCTTCAATGTGCCTCTAGTATCTGGGGTGTGACCTTCAACAAACCCAAGCTTCCACAAAAGTTTAGTCATTCATTACTTCAGCAATATCATGTTGCTTAGGCCAGTATACCCCTTCTGAATGGTAAATCCTTATTTGCTCTTGTGCAGTGGTAGAGACTGACCCTCTCACAGCTGGAACACCGCTTAAGACCCTGTGACCTGCACTCTTCATTCTCATTTGAATACTTGCACACCCTACAAATAAACCTAGGGACTGTTCTGTCTTTTTGTACTAGATCTGAAAACTTTTGCAAGAGTAATTTTTATTTATTTATTTATTTTTGGCTTTATTGTTTACTCTATACTTAGAATGCAGGACAACATTACAGTTTCAAATCATTAAATGAACAAACATAGTGACAAAATGTTAACAACAACCAGGTCCTGAATTCTGGGAGTAAGTGGTTTTCTAGTTCAGGGGATAGCAGAGAGAACAAGTGTATTATCTTCTTCAAAGAAGATCATTACTCAGTGAACCACCAAAGTGGCTTCAACTCACTAAGAGCAAGAAAGAATGCTACTCCAATTTTCAATTTTCAAACTAATTTTAGGTAGAAGAGAAGTAACTTCAGACTGATTAATTGGTCTGGATGACTATTGAAGTGTCCTACATTCATGAGTTGCAAAGGTTTTGAGAGTGACTGTGGAAGAAAGGAGACTTTCATGTACTCCCAGTTATTATGTAGTGAATCGAGGCTGGTAAGCATTGGTCCTGTCAGACCACCTCTTGCTACCTCTTGAAGACCACCTGTATGTTTGTTTACAGTACATGCCTGTCATGGTTCCAGCTACGATTGTGTTGAAGTCATCTTCTGCTCCTTGTGTTTTCTCAATGATAACACCAAATAAACTATAGAGAACAGCCAGGCAACCTAGAGGATTAGCCCAAAGTGCACCTTGACTGGTCACCACATTCAAAATCTGTACATATCTTGGTTTGGACCAGGCCATATTATAGGTTTTTGCCCAAGATGGCTCACTGTTCCAAATGCAGCTCCTGTCATGCCCTCCCCCAATTATAAGGAAGGCTAGTTCAAATCAACCCTTGGTTTTATAAGGTATTGTGGATCCATATTTAAATAGGAAAACAAAGAGTTCATACCAGTTAGCAGGACACCAGCCAAATCCACATGCTAGTAACCTGCTCCACAGGCTCCTAAATAAACCAACTAAGCCCCCTGTGGTTTTGTTACCACTGCCCCCGCAGCTTTCCACAGTATAGCAGCAAATTGCCACTGCATTTCAAATGTTGCTTAATATTTTTTAAATTATAGTACTCTAAAAATATTTATGATCTTTATTTGCCTATCTACCTAATCATCTTTAAATCTATTTTTCTGTCCTATGTCTACCTAATCTTTCTTCATTTATCTACCTGTATTTTGAAAGCATATTACTCTTTTCTCCATATGTGTTACATGTTTTTCTGTATTCTGCAGGATACCTCTGTTACTAAGCACCTTGTGTTATTAATGATTGCACTGATTCCTAATACCATTAAATTAAATGTGCACTCTAGGCAAATCTTATTTTTTTCCAACAGATGTTCTGTAGAGATTAATTTTCTATGGATTCCCAATCCAATACCAGCAAAGACTAAAATGATTCAAATAGCATATTTAGATAATTTTAATTGGAAGCTCTATTAATACAATTCAGTATTACTAGGTAGTTTAAAACTAAATTGAAGGAAAATAGTATTAAAAATAAGATCAAATTCTTGAGATTATTAAATATATACAAAGGGTCTTATATGTATTTATTCATTTTGGGCACTAACCCAAAATTCTTAGAATGCTACCTATAAAACCCTATCTTCTGCAATACTTTAGAGAAAAATAAATTTTCTAGAAAAGCTAGAACATCGTTTGCTTCACAGATTGTGACACACATTCAAAAATTCATGATTTAAAATTATTTTAACCCAATTAAGTAATATATGATAAGTAGGTATAGATATTTATATATCTGAGACATTTTATACCTGGAATGATTGTTGACAATGGTCATAAGATAATTAAGGATTTTTCTCTATGTCACTGATTTTCAAATATTTAAACTTCTAAGTCAAACTGAATTTAAATACAATGAAACATATCTTTTTTTCCTATAGCAATTTTAGTCATAAAGACAGAGCACTGAAAAGCAAATCAAAACAAAAGGTATTTTTCATCATTTTCCTTTTGTTGTTTTCTCTTCTACTGGTTAGAGCTTTCACTCTGAAACTCCTTAATGGCTTCAATTTGGCAATTGTGGTCATGCTGAGGGGATGAAGGGATTTCCTGTGCACGTCTCATCTTTCTGCCTACCTCCAGACTTATATATCATAGTTATTCTGATTACAAAATCACAGAGAATTTATCTCTGCTACATCTTAGTTTCCTTTTCCCATTTTGCCCACCTTCTCTCTTTTCCTGACCTCTAAACGAATTGATATTGGAAAAAATATTTGAGATTGGTAGTAAGAAATGGTTGAGAATTGACATAGGGAAGGATAGCAGCATATTTTCATATAATCTTTTTACCTCCAGAATGGGTGATTTGATCACACACACACACACACACACACACACACACACACACACACAGAGTTATCCAGCACTTAACAGTGGGGACACACTTAAATAGTGCATCCTTATGTGGTTTCATCATCAAGAAAACTCAGAGAATGTTCTTACACAAACCTAAGTGGTATAGGTCCATCATTCCAAGTGGTCCATTGAGGCAATCAAGAAGCATAATAAACACAACAAGTTTGAAGCAGCTTCTGCATGAGGTGGCATATAGTCTTAGAGTAGGTTTTGTTTCATAAGTAGGAGTACATTTTGAACAAAAGATAAGAAGTAGCGTGTAGTAAATACAGAAACAGTAATAAAGTTGTTCATTATTGCTGCTGATTATTATGTGTCATATATAATTATTGGAAACAGCAGGTTTCTTTACACCAGAATCACCATAAACTGAAGCTGTGCTTATTGCTGCGACATCACGAATGTTACCACATCTGCTAGGCGGTCAGAAAGTCTTAGCTGCATTCCAATCCTAGGCGACTACGCGCTGGTGCAGTTTCGCATCACCCTCTCGGTCAATATGCAGTCAGTGACTGCCCCTTGAGCCTTAGCATCCGTACCAAAAAGTTCAGATGTAAAGCACTTTGCTATTACCGGTACAAATAATGCTTTCCTGTTCAGCTTATTTTCTATTCCGTCTCTAGTACTTCTCTCATAGGCTTGCTAATAACACCAGGCTCAATAATCCTAATCTAAATACTTTGTTTTGTGTACCAAATTAGTACCCAAACATCTTAAGACACAGTGACAGTAACAGTGAGCAAGACCACTTTAGTTTCAGTTTTTGTTTTCTGAATATTAAACTTCATTAGTGTTTCTACTAATATATTTTGATTTAAAAATGTTTCACAATTCAAATTTAATAAAATTCTACTTGTGTACAAATTATTTTGCAAGTATGCTAAAAAATCAGAAGCACAACTATGAAGGGACTTTGCGATTCTTTCAATCTATGGTGGACCTAGATCTCAGGGCTTGAGAGGACCACTCATCCACGCAAGGATGAATGCTTTGTGTTATTATCCTTGTGTCTGTATATGTTTTAATACAGTTTCAGAATCTAGTGGGGACTACCCATTCTGTTACAAAACTTCTCCAGGAAAGCTTTACTTGATTATCTAGATCTTAGATCTAGAAATCAGCTAATTAGCCACCAAAATGGTGTGAAGGAATGGAACAAAGGAGGAATGGAGAAGAAACAAAAGAAAGAAAATTAATTTCTATTGTGTTACTATTTTATATCTGGTAATAACTGGGAGACAAGTAACCTTTGTACTTATAGATAAGGAGATTAAAGCTCCTAAAATCCCAGAATGCCATCTGTTATCTAATCAAACTTCACATGGCAGGAGACTATGTGAACAATCGGATATCAATCGGGTGATAACGAACTAAGACTGCTAGGTGAAACAAAGAACTCTTATGTAGGACACTGCAATTTTTCTTTAATAAAATTTAACACCTGCAATCCCTCCATTTGTCAAACACTGTAACCCTCTATTTAACCCTGATATCTATTCTCCGTAATATAGTAATGGCTTAAACCAGAAAGAAATGATGGCACTGCAATTCTTGTTTCTAAAATGCATGTGTCACCATCTTCCACCCTGTGATGTCCCTCTCTTCACTCTTAGCTTACCAACTTACATGGAAACGGCAGCATTCTCACCTTCTGCTTTTCCAACCATGTGCTACAAAGTACAGCATCTTTCACAGGATTCATTCTTATCTAAAATTGTCCATTACTCTGCTGCATGAAGTAAACAAGCCTATTAGCTTCTCCAAAAGAAAAAGGCAAGGCAGCTTAGGTATTATAAAAGCTGCGGCAGCTTCTTATTTTATTTTGTAACATTGCTGGTTGTGATTGTTTATGGACCTGTGACATCACCTTGCCCAACCACACTGTAACAGAGAGAGTTAGGGAATCCTTCAAGTAGAATATCGTTTTTGCTTTGCTATGTGGAGAAAAAAAAAATCTTTCAGTATTTTTCTTTCATTGTAGCAAAATTAAAAGTATCCTTTGCTTACAAAACTGGAGGAACTAATAGAATCTTTCTAATTGAAATATGTACTGTTATGATACATTCAGGAAAGCGTTATATATTCCTTAATTTGTTTAATTTTTCAATTTATTGTATAAATAATGTAGGGAATTTATTTTATAAATGCCATTTAAAATTGACTGACAATTTATTTTAGCTTCTAATTTCTACATCAGGCTATTTTACAAATTTTAGGTATAAAACTACACCATAGTTATTTATTTTTAACTCTCATCTTTCTAATAGAAGTAAGATGTCATTCTACAGTACTTCTCTTACTTAGAAATTAATAACTCCTATCATAAAGGCAAAATGAAAACAAATAGAATACAGTGTTGAGAATGGTTACATATTTCCAAACATAACATAGGGTGCCTTGTTAGAAATATTTATATATATAAGAAAATATTCTTTATCAAACTCTTTGAGAGAGACATAGAAATAATTAGACATCACATTCACAATATGCTATTTTAAAATGACATTTACTTACATTTATTATACAAAATTACATGAAACTATGAAATATATATAGAATGTTTATGGTTATACAAGATACTTGGGACATAAAATTTAAAAAAATACCTATGTGTGTTTGTTTGTAATTTTCCAGTAATTAATTATAGCACTTAAATCATCAATAATATTTTTAATACTATTATCAGAGCAAGACTATCTTCTCCTTTTTATTATGTTGCATTTGAGGAACATATTTCAATTTTCATTTCATAAACTTTAATTTCTGAATATTTAATTACTTTTATCTTTGCTCTTTGTGAATAGCATGTATACTGATGATAATACTTAGTTTTAAAAAATTATTTTCTTACTAAAGGCAGTGGCGCATGTCTGTTACTCAGTGACTCAGGAGGCTGAGCCAAGAGGATGGGAAACTTAAGGCCAGCAATGGCAATTAGTTTGTTTAGGTAAATCCGGTATAAAAATAAAAATGAAATAGGACTGGATGTATCTTGATGGTAGAATGCCCCTGAGTTCAAGCCCCAAGACCACATACACACACACACACACATGATTTGTTTTCTTATTTAAAAGAAATCTCATTGACATGCATAAATGATAGATTTAATATTATTATAAATTTATTGGTAATTTTTCCTAATGAAACTTACAAATTTTTATGTTTTTTGTATAAAGTATATAACATAATGTGCATTTTCTTTGCTTTATTAGAAAAATACTCTATTTGCATTTAATATCAACAGGATTATACATGCAAGATTATTTTGTTTTCCTTTTTTTCTTGACTACAGTACATCTTTCTTAAATTTGAACGATGGTTAAAATAATATGGACTTTTTTTCTCATGCATTCTAGGATACATGTTTACAAATTTTGTACTTTTGAAGTTTCAGAATTGAAATAATCTTGTTTTATCTCTTAAAATTATTTAGATCTTTGTATTTATATCTTAAAAATTTGAGGAAAAGTACTTGCAAAATTTTCCACGTTTTCCAGTTCCTTTAATTATTTTGATGAATGTAGCCAACTTCTTCCCCTTTTACAAGCACAGTAATTTGGTTTTCAAAAGGTTGACTGAGTGCTATTCTGAAATAATGTTTTTCAAGAAGAAAAGATCAGTCTTCTTATGCACTTGCATAACTGAAAAACTCTTCCTTTTTCTTCATAAAAGAATTACATGACTACATGTAAAACTCTTGAGTCACTATTTTTTCCATTAAAATTAAATTTGGATCCTTTTGGGATTGCAACATTACTTTTCTTAAAAAGAGCATAGGCTTATGTTTGTATTCATTATTTTTCCCTGTGCAGAATACACAAAGGATTATTTATTTCTTTTTAATAAAAGATTCTTAGCTAGAAAGTGAATTTCTTTGACCTCTCCTTGTTAGCTTTCTGTCTTTGAAACTCCAAGGACAATAAATTTGCATGGCTCCTGTCTATGCTTATAATTTCAACAATTATTTGTCTAATACAACTTTATTTTATTATGAAAAAGAAAAAAATGAACTCAATACCTGGTTATCTAAATACTAAGGGGAAATAATTTATTTCTGGCTTATTTTGAATAACCTTTGAATAGCCTTCCCTTGTCTGAATTTGTGCAACCTGCAGAGAATTCCACATTCACAGATCTTGCTGGCACTTAAAGGAGACCTATCTTCTCCTTGAAGGCCTTCTCACTGCCCCCATGTCCAGGCTTCCACAGATAGTGCTCAAGATCAAATCAGTTTAAAAGTGGAATACTTATACAGATTAAGGTTGGTTAAAATGGACAGAAAAAGATACCATTTCAGGGAACAATTTAATAAAACTTTGTTGACCTAATGCCTTTCTAATCAGGAAAAAAAATTAAAATTCTCAGCGCTCTTTCAAAATGACAAATGAAGGCCTCCTATGAATCCACTCCTTATGATCATGTTGTTCAATTAAAGTGCTCTTTGTGGGTCCCATGTAGAAATTACCAAATTATTCCTGGCAAAATGTTACCAGGTATTATTCTTAGTTTCCAGGGCATGTGGAGTTTGAAAATGTATCTTTTTTTTTTTTTTTTTTAAAGAGAGAGGGACAGTGAGAGAGACAGAGAAAGGGAGAAACAACTTTATTTAGTTTTTCACATGGCCTTAGTTGCTCCAACACTCAGTTGTATACGTGGTGCTGGGGTTTGAACCCGGGTCCTCGTGCTTGCCAGGCAAGCGCCGAAACCACTGAGCCACCGCTCCAGCCCCTGAAAATGTATCTTAACATAACTTCATAAATGTTTAACAGGAACATACATAAATGTAAAACTAGGTGACCTGGCCCACATCATTTTAAATTTGTCCTTACAATAGCAAATACTCTGTATTTATTGGCTTTGTTCTAGCCAAAATATTTTCATATTATCTTTAAACTGTAATACCACAAATTCCTATCCAAAGACACATTCCCATATAACTTAGGAGAATATTCCTTTGCAGTTTCTGATAATTGACTGTCTTTTGGTTACAGTAGCTTGGACAAATGTTACATTGACAAAATTACAATATTAAAGCAGTCTCACTCTGCTCAATCATATCTAATTTGAAAGGTAATTTTAAAAGTTAATCACTTAAAGCAAAGATGGCAACTGTTAAGCTTGCACGTATAACTCTTCAGATAACAGTCAAGCTATTTAATTATATTTATAGTAATTTTAGAAAATACTAGATCAGATTATCCCATAATATTTCCATAGCACATAGATATACTTGCATATATGTTTCACTACTATTGATTAGACTTCCTACAAATCTCATGCTAAATCTATTCTCTATTTTAAGTAATTATTATCATTTCAAATCTCCACAAAATATTAAGTTTATATATAATATACTCCAACCTCTGATTAATGGTCAATTCTCAAATAATGAAAACTGATAGCTAAAACAAATAATTTTGTGTAGCATAAAACCTGGCTGTGAAATAAAAAGCAAATGTAATCAAAGATGTGTTGTAAAAGAAAACACAACACTAAAATATGGTAAAGTACCTTGCAGAAGCTATTTATCTTTACTACTTTGATTCTATGGAATTAAATATTTTTAAAATATTATTGAGAAAGTTTTAAAAATCAGATTTTTTCTAAAACTTTTGAAGAGAATTTAAATATCAGAAATTTGAAAGAGAGTTTAAGAAAGCATTAAAATGTGGAATCCAAATTAAATCTACTTAGAAAAAAATTTAAATCTAAGTAATTTGGGTCCCAAAAATAATCAGTGGCTCATATCCTGTTCCAAATGAAAAGTCTTCCTTTCAGCAAATGACTTCAGTAATATTCAATGAGCTCACTGTCAGACTAGCACTGTGTATTTTTGTTGCAACTTAAATAGGTTTAGCTTGCATGCATAGTTTCAGAGAAAAATTCTATGAGGGGAAAAATCATTATAAACAGCTTTAAAGCCCTACAAGTTTCATTTTCTAGCGTGATAATAAAATCTGTTTGGGATAAAATCTGCGCTGCCCCACACTACCTCTGTGACCTTATGAAAATTAACTATATTCTCGTGCCTCAGGTTTCTCCTCTGAAAAATTATGATAACAGTCTTTCCGAATTGTTGGGATAATTAATTATCATAATCCACAGTAAGCATTTAGACCTGTACCAGGTGCAGCGTAAAGACGTATTAGGGTTAGATGTGACCATTAATGTGTACATGACTTTTGGTTCTGCTCCATCTGCAGTCTACTAGCAATGATATCCCACAGAACAGGAAAAGAAAGACAGATTCTTAAAGCTTATATTTATGACTCCAATGTCTACGACTGGCAGCTGGCATCACTAGGAGGGAGAGAGAGAGACTAAGAGAGAGAGTGATGGAGGGAGAAAGCCTCCATCACTTTTTACTTTAGTAAAAACCTTAAGGCTCATCCCAGGGACCCATTTCCTCTAGCCACATGGTACCTACCTACAGTCACCACCACATTAATCCCTATCATGGGATTTATTCACTCATTAGGGGAAGGGTGCCATAATCCAATCATTTCACCTCTAAATTTCTTGTGCTGTCTCACATGCGAGGTTTTGGAGGACACCTAGTATCTAAATCATAACAGCCATGTTGCTTCATTCTCAATTATTATTTACTTCATTAACATGTGGCAGGGTTCTGGGAGACCATCCTCCATAGATCTCTCACATTTCAGCAAGTTTTGTGATAGATTTGTTACCAACATTATTTTCAATAGCATTTGTCTTATGAACAACCTTCAAAGATTAAAGCTATCTCACTCTGGGACAGGAATTGTTTTCTATTCTGGAAAACAAAGATAATGTATTTCTCTGGGCCAATGATTTGGCAGGTTTTCTTACAGTCTTCTTATAAGAGTGGGTGCTCTTTAAACTTGAGATTCCTTAAAAGCAATATAAGTGCTCTGCAAGCACAGCATCAGCCTGGGCTCTCTCTTTGCCACCCTCTGGGCCTTGAAGGACATGGAAATAATCTGAAGATTATGCTGCCTGATGTTGCAAGAGTCATGAAGCATTCTGTCCAGATTCAGAAGTGTCCATGTCTTCCTTAAACATCTTCAAACCACTGCAATCTAAATTGCAAACTTGAAGGTGGTAAAATCTTGTACCTTCACAGTTATTAATATAATATTATAACCCCATATGCATAAGGTAAGGTAGAAGGAATTTCTTGGAAAGCAAGGGTGATATGTGCTAAAGCTTATTCTTAAAAAACACTGACTGTAATTAGTTTGATCCATTGTAATCCAATTCATGTTACTGATTTTTTTCATACCACTAATCTCCCTTTATTTTGTTTCTTTTCTGCTAACTTATGGTTTATTATATTACTACAGTTATTAATTTAGTTCTCATTAATAGTAATATATTGCCCTTCAGGAACAAAATATTCATTTTCTGATTAGTACTGTTCATTTGGAGATTATCATTTTTCACCACCTTGAATGAAATTCTAACATCTCTCCCAATTGGACAGCAGTATGTTATATTACAGAAATTAGAAAGAATGATGATAACTTTATGTATTAAAGTTACTGCTTCTAATTTTGATATTTTAATCTTAACTCCTTAAATAAAAGTAGCATATGATAAAGAGATAACATGTCTGCAAGGAAGGTACATTGTTATAAATTTTACTTCCCTTTGTTCAAAGTTTCAAACATGCATTTTATAATCATGCTATTTCTAATCACCATTCTAATCTATATATGTTGTAATTGTCAGTGGGCATGAAACAAAATGTTCTGCAAG